>JAVYIG010006765.1:0-112068 GCA_035222895.1 Strongylocentrotus droebachiensis | reverse complement strand
AAACACTCACAATAACTAACAATAACCACATTCATTTAAATACGAATGCCTTTCCAAAACCACATGTACAAGCATACACTCACAATAACTAACACTAACAGAGTCTTCTAAATTGTTCAAAATAAACATGTACTACTAATAAGATAAATTTATTTATCGTAACTACTCATTTATAAAAATACTCTATTGTGGTGTTATTATTCAGATTCACTAATTTATGTAACCTTTTGAAGACTATGTATGAACCACTCGAATATATATATTATTATACAAATCAATTGTTTGTTTGTATGTTATATATATCTACTTAATTTAAACAAATAATTAATACACTTTGTTTTCTTCTTTATTGTTTTTACCCCAAATAATTTGCTGAAGACGACTATAAGCACAAGTTAACATGAAGCCATATGTATGTGCGATCCCCTTCTTATCAAAATATAAAGTATGAACACATATGCAACCCCCCACGCCTCATATTCAACAAAAGCGGACGAGAAACTAGGTTTCGATTTTACATAGCCTATAACAAATAGATCAGATTATGGTGGTAGAAATTTGTTCCTTTCATCGAATGCATGAAAGCGCGCTTACCCCAACTCGAAAATGCATTCCGAACAAACAATACTACAAATGCATGGAAATGAATGTAAACAGTGACAGGGTGCAAAAAGAATATATAATATTGTTCCAGATTTTGCAGGAGGTAATTTGCATGACATTGCAAATGAGTTGAACAGATTCTATGCCCGTTTTTATACTAAAAGCTGTAATGGTGAGATAGCTAGACAATGTACATGAATAGTTTTGAAAGAGTTGTACTACAATTCATGAATTCTTATTCCCTATTGTGTAAAAGGATATTGATGTAATGTAATTTGCTTACTATTACCAAAAAGATGTGTAAACGATGCTATACTTTCTCACAACACACTGATATAGCTGGTTGCTATGTACGGATTTTATTCCTTGATTTTTCGTCCGCGTTTCATCATCATCAACTTCAGGTGGTGCTATATAAAGCGCTGCTGTGGCTTCACGAGAGCGCGCCATGCAACTCTTTCACGTGAAAGGGGCACTTATCCGAATGGGAAATGGGTACTTATCCGAATGGAAAGGGGTACTTATTATAAAAGAAAGGAGGCTCTTGTTGAAGGAAAAGGAGCATCTATCAGATTTCAATGAGGGCATTTTATGGGAGGTGAAAAGGGGCATTTATGAGAAGGGGTAAGAGAACGTGGACCTTATTTTTATAAAATGAGGGCACTAATCACAAGAAAAAGTGGCATTTATTTGAAAGAAAAAGAGGGTACGTGTCAAAATAAAAGGGGCACTTATCAGAGGTGAAAAGGTAAACTTAATAGAAGGGAAAGGGGTCACTCCTACAAGGAAAGGGGGCACTTAAGAAAGTATCAGGGGAACCTCTCATAAATGAATATAGGCAAATATCAGAGGTAAAAGCGGCACGTATCAGAGATGGTTAGTGGCATTTATAAGAATGTGGAACGTGCAAATATTAGAATGAAAAAGGGACACTTATCTGAACTAAAAGGGGAAGTTTTTCCTATGTAAAAATGTATGCCCTTTGGAGGTACCTTTTTAGTACCCCCCCCCCCCCCCCCCCCCTCCTTCGGATAGCCGCCTGTGAAGTAATACCACACAGCGTCAGCAAGTCGAGTTGAACGTGATCAAAATGAGGATAAAAAGAAATGTTACAAAGCCTCACTCGCATGGATTAACATTATAGATATGTGTATTCTTGACGGGTTTCAATGTTGCACGGCTGGGGCGGCGGAGTCTTTAAAAGAGAAAAGGCACCGAGTGCAAAGAGAAGAGAGCACCTACAAAGGGTATCCGTGAAGCAGAAATCAATATTATAGATATGTGTATTCTTGACGGGTTTCAATGTTGCACGGCAGGGGCGGCGAAGTCTTTAAAAGAGAAAGGGCACCGAGTGCAAAGAGAGGGGAGCACCTACAAAGGGTAACCGTGAAGCAGAACGAAAACAAGTGCTAGACATTTGTGTACAACCCCTGCCTTGTATCAGGGATGATCTTCAACATGTTTTTCGTTACTGTTTGAGAACCATACTTTGCGGATGTTTGTGATTGTCTGACGATTAAAAACCATGCAGAAAACATTTCGATGAAATTTACAATCCTGATTAAGTTTTATTCACGATATTATAATGAAAGAATTAATAAAACTTTTACAATTGTTTTTTTTTTAATGAGATAGGCTTACAATATATGAAAGCGAGTTTAGCAAGCAAGTTTGGGGGAAATTAGTGAGAAAAGAAATGCTCTCAGTTGCTTGAGTTGTCTTGTAGAAATCTTTTGTTTTGGGGGGAGATGATGGGTGATAAGAAAACATTTGCTAAAGCATGTTTCGGGAATTATGTCTCTTTTTAAATGAATGCATATTGGTAATGTAAATGCAGATGCCTTGAGTTTGAAAACCCCTTCATATTGGTTAGATCTATATATTCTTGAAATAGAAATGGGCATTTATTACAAAGGAAAAAGGGCAACTATCAAAGTCAAAGGGGCAGTTATCAGAGGTGAAAAGCGAGACTTATACCTAAACACCAGGGCTCAAATTAATTTTTTGTCCACAGGGGCTGACGGGAGCTCTTATTTTAATACAAATTTCCATTGAATTGGTACCCATGAAACTCCTAAATTCCTTGTTTTTTATCATTATCATTTATCGTCCGCCTCGCCGCGTAGCGGCGAGGCGATTTTTGTTGTTGATATCTTGAACCCCCGTAAGACAGTGATGTTTTCCTGGCATCTACTAACGTGCGGAGCATTTTTTGGTGCTATTTTGAACCCCCGTAAGTGATGCTTTCCTGGCATCTACTGACACCAATGCTGTGTAGGTCTGGACACATGATGGCATTTTTCTATGCACATCACATTTTCACTTGTCAGCCCAAGGGGGAGGGGAGGGGGGGGGGGGGGGTGGTAGGAGGGCTTAACCCCCTAATCCGCCTAGATCCGCCCCTGCAACATCTTTGGTCTTGTTCTTCTTCTCGATATTGATTTACTAGTCAAGGTACATCATTTGCTGGTCTTTTAGAATCACCAGATTTCAGAGGATTCACACTTTTCACAACAAAAAACTTCTGCATATTTCAGTCTTTGCGTGATCGTTTCCAGGTCGGAAAATATTGGGCGTCAGCGTGCAAACCTGTCCTACCGGCGCAGTATAGCCACTGCTGACGGCCGCACAATATAGTGCGAGCTTCCGTTTGTATCGGTAATACTCATAGAGATGGGAGAGATAGCGCCATCTAAGTTCCATTTCATTGGTTTAAGGTTTGAAAAATGATAATCAATATTGTGTTAAAGTTATATCAGAAAAGATAATCTTCATTTTATAATTCCACGGGGGCGATTTTTAATTTTGCAAACGCCCCCGTGAGCAACCTGACGGGGGCGATTATGGAGCTCACGGGGGCGAATCGCCCACCGCCCCCGTGTATTTTGAGCGTTGCTAAACACATGACATATACAACAATATCAATGACGTCAGTCACCGCATTCAGTTAAGGTGCACGGTTCGTTGTTCGATGCAAAGAGAAACAAATGAATCATAAACAACTGGTTCGGGCTTATTATGATGATGGCCATAATATTATTCCGTTTACTAAATCCCCGCATAACACGACGACGTTCTATAAACGGCTCAAACTTTTGTAAACTGTGAGAATTAAGAAAACTTAAACAAGAGTCTATCGAATCACAATTCCAGCCTTATTCTGGAGTATCTGGATTTCGCTTGCATTTAAATATCCTCATTTGCTAAATGCCTTGTAACTCGCTTGAGTTAAGAAAGATTAACAGTTCTCAAAATTGCCTCCTTGTTCTGAAGAGACCAACATGCAGCAGCCTATACAGAGAAGGAATATTGAAATGCGATCAAATTGAGGAAAAATGGAAAATAAATTTAACAATGACTCGCTCGCATTTATAAAGAGATACAAATTATGTATTCCCGGCGGGTTTCAATGTTGCACTGCATGTGTCCAGGGGTCCAGGGGTCCAGGGGTCCAGGGGTCCAGGGGCGGAACCCCCGAATTTTAGTTATTTATAATCTTCAGGATGGCTGTCTTGACCGATAGAAACTCTAATTCATCCCTTCAATTTTGCACTACCACTATGGCTTTATTTCATTGGAAATCAAACCTGTCTCTCTCTCTACCTCTCTCTCTCTCTCTCTCTCGCTACCAAAGGTTACACGATGTTGTGTAAAAACACGCCTCATATTCATATATACAATGTTTCTCTCCGAGTTCTTCTTCTCCCGACTGTTCAGTAAAAGTCGTTAATAACAATGCTATAGTAAAGCAGTGGTCTAGTAACCAGGAGGTCTAGGGTTTAAATCCAACTCCACGCGTTAGACCCAACAGTAAGCATTAATCTTCTTTGATTGGCAAAGTCCCTCGGAGATCCGCTGTCGATCTCATATAGGCCTACGTGCAAGGAAACGCATGCATTCTTAGCTGTCAGGTCAAACAAACCATCATACAACCACACAACTACATGGTCACGAGAAGTCCATCTCAGCCAACTTCAAGGCTGGCTGAAATGCACTACACCAGGCCAGTCAGGATATTTTAAAGGGTTCGTAATATGAATCGCAAAGATTTACACAAAAAGACTTGATCAATAATAATCCTATGACATGAAAATAATTAATATTGTGTTATTGTGAGAATGTACCTACACAGGACATATGCTATAGTTATCTTCGAGTCGGTATTGCAAAGCCATATTAGGCACTCTAAACTGACCTAAACAATAGACATTGTATACACATGATAGAGATAATGGTATATTCATGCCTTCTTCTCTTTTATTTCTTTCTTTCTTTTGTTTTTCTTTCTTTTCTTCCCTTCTATTTCTTTCACCTGATGATGCTTATTGTACCTAACTGCTATTATGTACATGTTTGCAATGACACAACCATCGGACCGACGCTGTTAAGTCCTAGGGAATTGGTAATGAGAATTAATGCCTCATACCAAAGGACATGATCGTAGTGACTTGGTTTCGAACCCGGGACCCAGCGGTTTCGAGGCCATTGCTATACCATACAGCCCTCGTGCATCCTTTCTTTAGTCCCTTTACTTTCTTTATTTGTTCTAAAATTCTTTCCTTTCCTATTTTTCTTTTCAATGTTTTATTGTTTAGAAGGCAAGGAGAGCCTAGTTCACAAGTGATCTTAAGACGAAACAAGAGACAAAACTACGGTTCTTACGCAGATGGCATGTTCCGAATGCCCGGACAATGCCAATTATCGCATACATGTGCCGAACTAATACCAATCGCAGTTCGGCTCTAAGATTCGGCTGCTGCTTCCGCCCACTTTCGTGACGTCACGATCGGCAGCGATCAGCTGGCTTGGCGAAGGCAGGCCAGGCCGCGCGTACTTTGATTGACAGCTGTATGCAAATTGGAGGTCGACCTTCGGAACCAAGATTGCGATGACTAGAGCAGCGATAACTACACTGGCGGGAACATGCCCCTTTAACCCCAACCCTGGATCAATGATTACGTTCGTAAAGGAGAGACTTTAGACGTCAGACCAACTTCCTTTGTAAAACCCGATTCGGACAAAAGCTTGAATATCCCTGCTTGAACCCAGCACGGGTGTTAATAGGGTTGGGCTTTGGAATACTTGTAGGTTCCCTGGTTAAAGTTTTGCATTTGAGTAAGGTAAAGACCGTGGAACAAAAGAGTACCAGAGAGTCACGTCTAGACAGAAGTAACCGTCTGGTATGGGGAAGTATTTAATAACATTGACACGTGGCAACCTTCCCCATACACAGCGATCAGTAGAGCAGAACTCGATCTCAGCAGAACAACTGTCGATATCAGATACTAAAGCTTTCGGTGTATGTGCCGACATGCTGGCTAAATTGTCAAAGTTGCTTGTTCCAAACAGTGTATGTGTTAAACGTTGACGTGGTGCTCACAACAGCCACACACTGAATTTGCCCTGCTCTAGCCCGTAGCTTGAATGATTTTTGTTGAACCTCGTGTGGAGGTTCTGTTGTTTAGAACTAGTAACCTGGACGACAACCAAATATGGTGTCAGGGCACTAGTCGTATACAACATATGAGCCCATATGATGCCTCAGATACACTTTCTGAAAGCCAGCAAGACCGACATAGTCAGTTTCATTGGCCATCAACAAATACAAACCTAGTGCAGAATCTTGCCGATTTCATTTATCAAACAATGTTCCCTTAGGTGTTATAAATAGATTTTTCTCTACTTTTGGCAAGCCGAAGATTTTGGATTTTACGTGATCCCCAAAACTCTACGACAGGCGTACCATCGATGATTACGGATTCGTGGATCATGCCATCTTCGACTTGCAGTTAGGTAGGGGATAGCCTATAATCTAGGCGGAGTGCCGAGCTTTTTTCTTTGCTGCTAGACTAACCTTAAGCAGAACGTCTGATACGGCGAGACTACGAACCGTGCGGCTCACCGCCTATAATCACTGGTCTAGCTTTAGTCGTTGTTTTTTTTATTATCGACCATGAATCCGTTGCAGTTTTCGTACGAAAAAACCTCATAAATACGACCAGTGATTATAGGCGGTGAGCCGCTTCGCGACTCACGGTTCGTAGTCTCGCCGTATCAGACGTTCTGCTTAAGGTTAGTCTAGCAGCAAAGAAAAAAGCTCGGCACTCCGTCTAGATTATAGGCTAGGTAGGGGATGGAGAGATCACGATCGCGAATGGAAACCGAAATAAAATAACACCGTCCATATTCTGGACTAATATAAACCAAAATAGACCACACGAAATATAAAAAGGTGTTACTTTTTAAGAGAAAAGCGCGATTAATTCATTGATTAATTTAACAAGCTTTAAAATAAACGCATTGAATAGCAATGGGATGCTGAAATGCATAGAGCAATTCCATTATTTCAAGAATAAAATGCCGTGTGTACCAGGCACGGCGGAACGTATTTCAAAGTAGGGGGGCTAAAGTATTTACGACCAGGTAGAGCGTAGCGAGCAGAGCGTCGATTGGCGTGGTTTCCAGGGGGCGGAGCCCCAGGAAGCTCGGGGGTTTTAGCAGGCCTGGGGCGCCGGAGCGTCATTGAAAGTGAGGAGGGCACCAACAAAAAAGAGCACTCTCCGGAAAAAGGGCACCTACAAAGGGAAACCTCAAAGCGAAAAAATGTACTTTGCAGTTGGGTGTAATGGTATGAATATTTATTGGCGAGCGAACGAAGCGAGCGACCAAACAAATTGAGATTTGTGAGGTCACAGTGCAAAAAAAAAAAAAATCTTATAAAGAGGAAAACAAAATCCTAATGGGGTTTTAAGCAAAACCTAATTATGAAAGACTGACAAGATCTTTAATACGAAACATAATTATATAATTATATGAACGAGCGTAGCGAGACAGCCTTGGGTGAAATTAAAGTAAACTTGCTCTTAATATCTTTAAATTAGAAGGCCATTTTATGGGCGAAGGAAAAGGGGCACACATCCAAAGGAAAAAGGACACTCATTTTAATAGAAAAAGAGCACATGTCCGTCCGTCCTTTCCCTTCCGTCCTTCCTTCCTTCCGTGTGTGCGTCCGTAACAAATTTGGTTTCCGATCGATAACTTCAGTAATGTTTGGCGGATTTTAATGAATTTTAAAATATGAAGGTACATGATATCAAAATACAGATGAAGAGATTCAGAAATGACAACAGCTAGGGAGTCCAACGTGAACTTTAGTCTTGCATTTATTCACCAAAGAAAACACAGCCCCGGCCAATACTATAACGACGAAGCAACACTAACGCTATATGCTGTCGTCCGACCCCTGATCATAAACTAAGCTTCCACCTTATTGTAGAAAGTGTAGTTCATCAAATAAGGAGATTTCACCACATGCAGCCATGAATAAGCCTTTTCGTAAATACTATCTGCGCATGGGCAGATAAAGGTCATTTCTGATAAAATTGTAAAACCCACCGACAGGAATACGTGCTCATGTCATGTAATCATTATTCATGTGTGCACCTGCGGTACATTCTTATGAAACAAGAGGGCAAACAAAAGCTTTTCATGAAGCACATACATGACTTGGCATTGATTATTCTAAAATACCCAAAGTGGGACTTCTCCATGAGTAAAACATCTGTGGATATTTGGGGTCATTTGACCCATGTGCTAATTACGAAAAGGCTTATTGTGATCTGCCAGAAGTAAATAACAATCTCCATTAGCAGGCAAAAATTAGTGCTTCTCTCCTCTCTCTCCAATCTACAATGTCTCTCTGTCCCTGCTATAGCAGCTCTGGGTGCACAGACCCCGAACAAAAGAAAATCACTCATCCACTAAAACTTACAATAGGATCCCCAATCATGCCTATAGGGTATCAGTACATTGGGCAATACAGGTACCCCCAAAAAGGCGGGAAAGTAAGGCTATTGTCTGATGAGGAAGGGGGGGGGGGATAGCTTACATTGTAGACTGCTCCACCTACAATTCCTTATACACTAATGCACCAATACACTATAATACATTATGGCATAATTACCTCATCATTCCATATTACAACACAGACTAAGTTCGATTTTGGAGTACGTAGGTCAAAGGTCATAGCTCATTAAATATGCGAACAAATACACGTCTGGTTTCCGATCGATATCTTTAGTAATGTTTGACGGATTTTAATGAAATTTTATGTGAAGTTACACGATATCAGAATACAGGCTAAGTTCGATTTTGTAGTACGTAGGTTAAAGGTCATAGCTCATTAAATATGCGAACATATACACATCTGGTTTCCGATCGATAACTTCAGTAATGTTTGACGGATTTCGATGAAATTTGATATGGAAGTTCATGATATCAAAACACAACCTAAGTTTGATTTCGGAGTATGTAGGTCAAAGGTCATAGCTTATTAAATATGCGAACAAATACACGTCTGGTTTCCGATCGATATCTTTAGTAATGTTTGACGGATTTTAATGAAATTTTATGTGAAGTTACACGATATCAGAATACAGGCTAAGTTCGATTTTGTAGTACGTAGGTTAAAGGTCATAGCTCATTAAATATGCGAACATATACACATCTGGTTTCCGATCGATAACTTCAGTAATGTTTGACGGATTTCGATGAAATTTGATATGGAAGTTCATGATATCAAAACACAACCTAAGTTTGATTTCGGAGTATGTAGGTCAAAGGTCATAGCTTATTGAATATGCGAATCTGGTTTTCATTTGATAACTTGAGTAATGTTTCACACATTTTAATGAAATTTGGTATGAAGGTAGATGGTATCAAAACACAGCCTAGGTTCAATTTTCGAGTATGTAGGTCAAATGTCATTGCTCATTGAATATGCGAATCTGGTTTCCGATCCATAACTTTAGTATTGTTTGAAGGATTTTAATGAAATTTGATATGAAGGTTCATATGGTATCAAAACACAGCCTAAGTTCGATTTCGGAGTATGCAGGTCAAAGGTCATAGCTCATTAAATATGCAAATCTGGTTTCCATTCGAAAATTTGAGTAATTTTTGTCAAATTTTAATGAAATTTAATATGAAGGTACATGTTATCAAAATACATGTACAGTCTGAGTTCGATTTTCTGAGTATGTAGGTCAAAGGTGAAAGGTCATAGCTCATTAAATATGCAAAAACACCTAATTATATATGTGAAATTGGGGTTAATTTCCTTGCCTATTAATAAAATAGTATAGTCCAATGTTCTGATGTATATAGGCCATTTGTACCCTGCACGGGGACGCTACGCTTTGCGTTGACTTGTTAAAAAAAGTATTTCTTCATCGTCCTTGTTTCCTGGATGTTTTAATGGTAAGACTTGATCTTTGGAATAAACTAGACAAAAATATAAGTCAGTGGCATAGCTCCAGGTGTTTGGAGGGAACGTGCATCAGTTCTCCGGTTATATTGAGAGAGAAAGAGAGAGAGGTAGTGGTATGGCCCGGGGTTTTAATTCAGTTTATTTTCAAATTGTTAAACCTGGTACTGGTTAAAATATCTGCCACGTGGCGATACAAACAGGTACCACAATCTCGTTTATTGTCCTACAAATATTCCAAAAGTATTGATGAGACGATGAAAAAATAAGAATATTAATACACTGTGGGTAATCGTGAGAATATTCTTCTTTCTCTCTCTGCTAGATTTTTCTGCTCCCTCAAACAGTGGAATCAGTCGAGTAGAATTAACTGTGGCATGAATTATTTGATGTCCCAGCTGAAAAAGTGAATTGTCACGTTGTGGTTTTAATAAAAAGCAGCAATGGCGAACGATTGTTGCTATAATCCAGCAAGTAATAATGATCAGATTGCTTTTCCCTAAAAAGTATCATGAGACATAAAACTAGATAAAAACTGTACCATAAAAACTGATATCGTCTTGAAAACATACAGAAAATGTTGAAATCAGGGAAGGGGGGGTGGCCTTTTCAGTTCTAAGCCAATTCATGGACTATAACTGCTATTATAATATGTGACAATTGTCATAAACGCAAACATGTACAATGTTTTCCACTCAAAATGCGCATCCTGTCAACAAATCCATTCGCTTGGGGTAACACATACAATTACTTATTAACCACATTATCTGATAATGTCTTTTCTGTGCGTGGCTTGATACATATGTACCATATGCCTAATTTAAAAAAAAAAAATCGACGATGGACAGATTTATGGTGTGATAAAAAAAAAACGTTGAAATATTCATTCATTTGTATTACCTTCATATTTAGAGTAAATCGCACGTGTCTGGTTAATTGCGCTAAACACGTGTGTGTTATATCAAACTTTAAAATGTATGATATCTTTTTTCACGAAGTGGGCGTGGAATCCAGCCACATCTTATTCCTCAGTATTTACGAGAGATATAGCTAAGGTGCCATGCATTTACCCCAAATTCTCTCTGAAATAGGAATAAGTACGTCTTGGCTTGTCTATTATTATAGATATGTATTCTGTTTCTCAGTTGTATATATTTACATAATTATTGGTCAGTGTTTTGTTTTTCTACTTGAGGGGGAGAGCAAGCGTCAGAGTCATATAAACGAGCAGATACACGAAAGGTGTACCCCTACATACGCACACATAATCATACGCACACATAAACACACGCACGAACGGAGGGTGCGATGTGTATGTGTGTCATTCAATGTGTATATGAGGGGTCCATTCATATTTTCTGGGCAGCCCACATTGGCACAACCACTGCCATGACTACAATTTTCGTAGATCATTTCCACTGCATCTTCATTTATTTATTTTGTATTGGGGGGGGGGGCTCGGGCGGCGGGGTGTACGTCGACAACTTGCACGATAAGCTGGATGGGGTGAATGAAGAGAGGGATTAACTGAGGGGGAAACGGGAGTGATTTTGTTGAATTAGTATGTACGAATACAAGAAGGAGATCAATTGAGGAAGAGAGAATGAGCGAGTGGAACAGCGAACAAGAAAATGAATAGGTGATAGAGTTTTTGAGTGAATGCGAGTGAGAGAAAGAGAGAAAAAAGGACATTGAATTATTCAGTGTGTGTATGATCTAGAGAGAGAGAGGAAAAAAAGGGCCGGGCGACATACATAGAGAACGAGAATGACTGAATGGATGACTAAAGAAGGGAGAGAGAGAGAGAGAGATTAAATTTCATTGTGACCCCTTCTTGATTCTCTCTCTCCCTCTCTCAATCTGATCATCTATTAATCTATGTGCATTTATACCATCTGATAATCCTAGCTATTTCGGTTTAAAATGTAAAAGAATATTAGTAAAATATTATTGCGTTACTAATTTTGTATGCAGTTATTATTTTATGTAATGCTTTTTACAATGTTCATTATAATCTGTTTTTATGTCAAAGATTTGTATTACAAATCGTGCAATTCAGCCTTTGGGATGCAATGTGATTTTTGAATAAATAAACCATTGTATATATACCAGTTATTATGTATGCCAAAAGCGAAAGAATTGAAATAAGTCATGTCTCGAATAGCTATGAAAACGAGTGTCGATATAAAGTATTTTCAGTACGTCACTACACTACGCAAGAAATCAATTATGCGTGAACTATTTGAAGAGCTATTTTTTTCAGGGGATATTGCTGCTTTTGCATTCTTCCAACTAAGGCCAAGTTAAAAAAATCGTAGTTTCTCGTCCCCGCAACCAATCTTTTGCGCCCGCCTCCTTCTTTTTTTTTTCAGTGATATTTTAGAAATAAGATCAAACTAATTTTAACAGAAAAGTCATAGTACTGATAATGTAGACAATTTTGTTTAAATGTATTAAAATACCATTTTATAGTGTATTTAAAGGTACTATGTGCCATTTGCAGGCCCAACAAATGAAAAGGTAAATTCCAAAGGCATTTGAAAGATAATACTAATTTAGAACTTCCCTTTAAAAAAAGGGCTTGAAAATGTCTTTAAGTGGGAAAATAACGACAAATAATTGTCAAATTGATTTAATTGATTGCAATCCAGTTTAATTTTCAGACTCTTGTACTGAATCGCCGTACATTTTGTGCTTCGTAAAGAATCCTTGCATTATTTGAATATTAGGACACTGCTGACGTTTAGATTTCACAGATAGGACATACATGTACGTGATGTATGCATACTTCCTGCAAAGTTCTACTTAATTTGAGGCTGGCTTCAAATAGGACATAGTACCGTTAATGGGGAACTTAATTGAAGGGTCCCTAAATTACAAATTCATGTTGACTTGTGTTGATCTGTTATACTGTATACATCACATATATTTAGACATTTTTAATGTACATTTATAATGTTTGATATTTTTTATTTTTATATTACTTTTGTTCTACCTGCTAAATTCCACCCCTAAACAAACACATCCAGAAGTAAATGTCTTATGTTCATCTAGCTGACTGATGAATGACTGGCATGATGATGACACAAAAGTCATTTGCTTCTGGAGGTTTTTTTTTTTTAGGGATGGAGCTTAGCAGGTAGAACAAAAGTAATAGAAACAAATAATATAAAATATATGACATACATTTACATCAAGAAGTCATGTAACGTATACAGTACTAGATCAACAGAAGTCAACATAAATTTGTAATTAGTGACTCTTTAACGTATACAACAGGCATGAAGTTTATCACGATATCATGAGTAGTCGGTCTGGTTCGAATGGTGTATTATTTTCGCTTTTTTTGGGGGGGGGGGGAGGGCTGGGTAGTTTTGGTCTTGAGTGTCATACCTCAAACCAAACAAACGATCCACACTAGGTATGTGATCTTAATTAGCCTGATTTTCCTCCATAATTAGTCTTAAAAAGTGGTAGAATATCGCCAATCTTAGTGCAGCGCGTTGCCACCGACTCGCCCTCTGCTCTAGCTGTAGGGCGTGCGCAAGAGGGCAGCCTGAACACGTCAAGTCACTTCCTTTTTTTTTAGGGTATGGAAACTACATGGCAAGTTCTCTTGTGATAAGAAACTTTATATGTAGGCATACCGTTTGGTTTTGAATGGTATAGAGTGCAGATTTATTTGAGATAATTTGTTACTTTTTCTATATTACATACTTCACACAACCTGAATTGGAACAATAACATCACCAAACAGACACATTGGGGAACTTATCATGTATGAACTTAAAGAGCATGTTTTTCTTCTTTGTTATAAAATGTAAAGCTTTGATTTCCTCACATTCATTAAAACACATCTGTCTCCCACCGAAACTACGTGTACAAGCCAACACTCACATTATCACACACACATTAACTAATAACAAAGCCCTCTAAATAATATTAAGGTGAAAACGGGCACTTCTTATAACCTTAACATATATCTTATTAAAAACAGTATGAAATACTCACTTTATTTGTATAATCGATCAGTAGGCCTTTAGGTGCAGGTCAATGACGTCATTCACTGCCTTGTTTAGGTACAAGATGTGTCGTTTCGATGTAAAGTTAGTTGAGTAATAAATGAACTATAACACAATCGGTGAGGACTTCTAAGGTTGTTGTCCGTGGTAATATTCCGTGTACTAAAACCATGTTCAAAACGTAGGACGTTCTAAAAACGGCTCGAACTAGTATAAAGTGAGAATGATGACAACTTAAACAAGAGTCGTTCGAATCACAATTCCAGCCAAATTCTGAAGTGTCCGATTTTGCTTGCTTTGAAATCTCCTCATTCGCATAATGCGATGTAACTTGCTTTAGATGATAAATTATCGAAGTTATCAAAAGTCGACTCCCTGTTTCGAAGAGACCGACGTAAGGCAGCATACGAGGAAGTACTAACATACAGCGTCAATAAGTCTAGTTGAATGCGATCAGGTTGAGGAAAATGAATATCAATTTTGTCAATACCTCGCTCGAATGAATACATATTATAAAGATAATTATTCATATCGGGTTTCTACGTTGCACTGTAGGGGTGGCCGAGAGTCTTTCACATTCGGGGTGCACCAACCCCAAAAAGCACTTTCTTCAAAAAGAAGAGGGAACCTATATACAAATGGTAACCTCAACATATCTCAACGTAGGTTCTAGCACACCTACCCCATGGACAACCACCTTCCGGATAACCAACCCTAGGATAACCACCCTCTAAGACGACTACACCCTAGGGCAACCACCCTCCAGGAAAACTACCTTCCGGACAACAACCCTTAGAAAAACCACCCTCTAGGACAACTACCCCCCAGACAACTACCCTTAGGACAACCACCCTCTAGGACAACTACCCCCGAACAACTACCCGCAGGTAACTACCCCTTCGACAACCATCCTCTAGGACAACTACCCCCGGAAAACTATCTTAGGCGGTATTCGTCTGGAGGTTAGTTGTCTGGGGGTAGTTGTCCGGGGTAGGTGTTCGGATACGCTCAACGTAGTTTAAAGGGTAAACATTTAGTGTAAAAAAGACACACTTCTTATATTAAAACGACTTAAATAGAGAAAGGACATTGAATAGCTTCAAAAACGAGCACGATTATATTCTAGAAAGGGGCTCCGTTCGTACTTTAAGGGCGTTGTGCCTTCTGCCCCCTCGGCTATCTTCGTGGCTGCAAAGCAGCTCCAATTCTTTGAAACTAGATATGGCTCTATTTATATGACCTCAAAAGCACACATTTGTAGGCGACAATAGAGAAAAACACACTTATTAAATGGGAATTATATGCATGTAGAAAGGAAAAGGGTGACTTATAAAAAGTAGCAAGATAGATAATACATCGTCGGTATCGTGAGAATATACTTTTTTCGCTCTCTGCTAAAATCCCCCGAACAATGGAATCAACAGAGCGGAATCTACTGTGACACGAAATATTTTGAGTCCAAGCTAAAAGAGTGAATTGCCACGTCATGGTTGTATTAAAGAGCAGCAATGGCCAACGATTGCCAGTTTATAATGACAGGTTAAATATATTTGTCAGTGGATGTGATATAGGGGGATAATTTAATTAATTTTACTGGAATATCATCATGACATCAAGCCTTGTCGGTAGCGATTAGCAAAACTGGCCTTTCTAACTTCGGCTGCAGTTATTGGTTTCCTAAATAGAGACTGCTGTATATTCTGCACCAAAAATATCACCTTATGCTATTTCTTCAGAAGGTATAGTGTATACTTCATCGTCCCTTTTTCCATTATTTTTTAGAGGAACTTGGTATCAAAGCAATGTCTGTCATGTTTGGTGGCCGCTCTTATGACTCAGTTGCATCATTACGATACAACTTGTTCGTCAAGAAAATTGACAATGCAACTCCCTCCTACGCCAGCCTCTACCAAATGCACTCCCTCAGAACATACTACCAATCCCGGGTGGGGGGGGGGGGGGGGAATTAGATTTGGTTTGGCCAGGGGTATGCCGCTCGAGTCTCGAAACCCCTACCTATTTTTAGGGGTCATTTTTCTCGAAGTAAAGCTCACCTTTCACAATTTTCACAATGTAAACACCCGAACAAATTGGAAATTTTGAAAACATAGACCCATGTTTAGGGATATTTTTGTTAAAAATGGGACCCATGTTTAGGGATTCTTGGTGAAAAATTGACTCATTAGAGCGGCACATGCCTGTATGTATGTGAATACCCCCCCCCCCCCCCCCTCCTGGGCTACCAAGTCATGGCATGGATGAAGAGTGAGAAGACATGGACGTCACAAACTGGGGCTGGAAATCAGAGGACAATCGTTCTGGTTCCACTAATGTCAAATACGGAGGCTGCACCTAGTAATCTTTTAAGTTGATTCCTTGCGACTTCTGTACTGCTTGTAGCACACCTCTCTATACCTGCAGATGTTACGGACTACCATGTAACAGTGTGTGTGTGGATCTTGCCAACTTGATGTATGCCACAATCCATATAACGAGTCACTTGATAGTAAAGCAGAAGATGATTTTTCTTTACTAAAGTACATTCCTCATCAAAATGAAGGAACACAAAGATCTGCATGTGTATTCGCTATAAAATGACATGAACAACACGAGGTTTTACACATTTTAATTGTATGGTAGGTATTATGAATGTGTGTCTAGATATTATTATTAAGTTGTTAGTTTTTCTTTGCCGTTACCCCCCCCCCCCCCCCCCACCCCTCGGCCACTCCCTCGGTGTTGACAATGACCTGTCAATAGTTGGATTGACCCTTTTTCTGGGGGGGGGGGGGTCGGTGACACCATAAGGGTGAGAGAGAAACATTATAAGTTCATTTCCTGTTTTAATATAAAGTGCGCCTTCTATTGAGAAATCTTAGTGGTATTGTAGCCCTTTGGACGTCATTTTGGATTTCGTGGTTTCCTGAATCACTGGTTAACGTTCTAACTTATCCTAATGGATTATATGACCCCGAAAACCATAGCATAGACTTCCCAATTATGTCTCTCTGATGGATAATAAGTGACCTATGGCCATTTTTGGACGCCATGTTGGATTTTAGGGTTTCCTAGACCATCACAAACCATTCTTACTTGTCTCAATGGATTGTCTGATCCCCGAAACCATGGGATAGACACCAAAATTATGTCTCTAGAATGGATAATAAGTTATTCATGGCCATTTCTAGGTATCGGCGGCCATCTTAGACGCCATCTTGAAAACAACAGCTTTCTGAACCTTCGATCTTGGTATACTTTTATTATTCCTGAGGTCGAATATTACTAGAAGCCGTTGAAAAACCTTTAGTTGCAATTTGTTTAGGGGTAGGGGTGCTTTTTCTTACCGTATGTTGACCTGATTACAACGCACCCTTTCGGCAAAACCGGGGGGGGGGGGGCTTTGGACAAATAGTCGCGTTCAAGTCACCGCGACGCGACGGGACGCTACCCAGCCTTTCGGCATAAGCTGTTGATACATATTTGAAGGGAAAAAATTGATATTTTTCATTCTATCAAATTTTGAGCACAAAAATAAACCTTTTTTGTCAAGAAAATGTGCGAAACATTCAGCCACATCATATTCTTGAGAATTTTCCAAGGGATTTAGCATGGATGCCACGTATTTAACCCGAATCCCTTCCAAATTAGAAATAAGTACGTCTTGGCAGGTTTGCTATTATAGAGATATGTATTCGTGATGGGTTCAATTATTGTAACACTGTTTGTAGGTTGTATTTATATATTTTTTCCAAATGGCTTTGATATGCTTTATATTGTCGGATTCATATCCACGAGCAGATAAACGAAATGTTTACCCCCCCCCCAAAAAAAAAAAAAACATACTGTACACGACACACACACACACACAAAAACACAAACATGAGAACGAAGGGTGCTGGCGGTTGTGCGTGTCTGTGTGTATATGAGGGGTGCATTCATATTATTTCTGGGCAGCCTACATTGACACAACCACCGCCACGACTGCAAGTTTTGTAGATCATTTTTGCTGCATATTCAAGTATTTGTTGGGGGGGGGGGGGGGTGGGGGTTTGGGGCGGTGGGGGTGTACTCCGGCAACAACGTACACGATAATCTGGATGAGGGCGAATGAAGAGAGGGATTAACTGAGGGTGTGCGTCAATGGAATGAGTTTGTTTAATAATTTGATGTGAATAAAATAAATAGATCAATAAGCAAAAGAGAGAGACAAAAACATACGAAGAGTGCGAGAGCGAAAAATAAATTAGTGAGTGGGTGAGAGCGAGGGGGAGAAAGAATGTTACCAAGAGGGAAATTAGGATATCAAGTGAGAGAGAGAGAGAGAGAGATTGAAAGAGAGAGCTGGAGAGAGAAAAAGAGTCAGGCCAGGAGACAGACATAGAGAAATAGAATGATTGGATGCATGGCTGAAGGAAAGAGAGAGAGAGAGAGAGAGAGAGAGAGATTGTCATTGTGAACTGTATTATGTATGCCAAAAGCGAAACAAAATTGAAACGTGTCATGTCTCAAATAGTTTTGAGAACGAGTGTCAATAAAAAGATATTATCACTACCTTACAACCCTACATACCAGGAATCAAGTATGCGTGAACCATTTAAAGAGCTATTCTTTTCAGGGGATATTGCTGCTTTTGTATTCTTCCACACTAAGGCCAAGTAAAAATAATTCCTAGTTTCTCTTCCCGCCAGCATTCTTTTGGCGCCCACCTAGTTTTTTTGTTGTTATTTCATATGTTCAGCTTCAGATATGAAACAAATTCGGTGATATCTTTCATGTAGATCTGAAATAAATGTGTAGTGAACGGGGAACTTCATTAAGGTCTCAAAACATGCATGAAAGCTTATCACGGTATCATAAGTGATCAGTCCCATCTATGTCAAATGGTGTAGTGTCAAGTAGATCAGTCCCATCCGTGTCAAATGGTGTAGTGTCAAGTAGATCAGTCCCATCCGTGTCAAATGGTGAAGTGTCAAGTAGATCAGTCCCATCCGTGTCAAATGGTGTAGTGTCAAGTAGATCAGTCCCATCCGTGTCAAATGGTGTAGTGTCAAGTAGATCAGTCCCATCAGTGTCCATTGGTGTAGTGTCAAGTAGATCTCCTGAAATCACTAGCGGTTTCCATGTCCATTATTATTATCATATATTTATTATTATTTGGCCTGGGGGGGGGGGGGGTGGTTGTCTAGAGTGTCATTATCTAAAACAGACAAATTATATAAACTCGGTATGTGAATCTAATTAGCCTGAATTTCCTCCATAATTAGTCTTACAAAGTGGTAGAATATCACAAATGTTAGTGCAGCGCATTGCCGACGACTCGCCAGATGCTTTAGTTGTGGGGTGTGTGCAAGAGGGCATTACAGACTGAACTTCAGGGAGGCATTGATTCATTAAAACGTAACTGCCTCCAAAAACCACATGTACAAACATACACTCACAATAACTAACAATAACCTCATTCATTTAAATACGAATGCCTTTCCAAAACCACATGTACAAGCATACACTCACAATAACTAACAATAACCTCATTCATTTAAATACGAATGCCTCCAAAACCACATGTACAAGCATACACTCACAATAACTAACAATAACCTCATTCATTTAAATTCGAATGCTTTTCCAAAACAACATGTACAAACAGACAGTCACAATAAGTAACAATAGCAGAGTCT
This sequence comes from Strongylocentrotus droebachiensis, assembly GCA_035222895.1. NCBI lineage: Eukaryota > Metazoa > Echinodermata > Echinoidea > Camarodonta > Strongylocentrotidae > Strongylocentrotus > Strongylocentrotus droebachiensis. The sequence goes on along the minus strand of JAVYIG010006765.1, from coordinate 92,500 downwards.
TCTAACTTGTTCAAAATAAACATGTACTACTAATAAGTTTGATTTATTTATCGTAGCTACTCATTTATAAAAATACTCTATTGTGGTGTTATTATTCTGATTCACTAATGTATGTAAACTTTTGAAGACTATGTATGAACCACTCGACTATATATATTATTATACAAATCAATTGTTTGTTGTATGCTATATAAATCTACTTAATTCAAACAAATAATTATTACACTTTTCTTTTCTTTATTGTATTTTATCCCCAAACATTTTGCTGAAGACGACTATAAGCACAAGTTAACATGAAGCCATGCCTATGTGCGACCACCTTGTCAAAATATCAAGTATGAACAAATATGCAAACACCCACGCCTCATATTAAAAAAAAGCGAACGAGAAACAAGTATTCAAATTTTACATAGCCTATAACAAATAGACCAGATTATGGTGGTAGAAATTCTCTCCTTTGATCGAGTGCATGCAAGCGCGCATACCCCAACTTGAAAAATGCATTCCGAACAAATAATACTAAAAATGCATGGAAATGAATGTAAACAATGACAGGGTGCAAACAGAAACAAATGTTATTCCAGATTTTGCAGGAGCTAATTTGCATGACATTGCAAATGAGTTTAACATATTCTATGCCCGTTTTTATACTAAGATACTGAGATAGCTAGACAATGTACAGAGTTGAGGAATGAAGACTCTCCCCCAATGTGTTGTGAGCTAACAGATCTTGTATTTCAAGAGAACCAATCCTAGAAAAGCAATGGGACCCGATAACATTTGTAGAAATTTGTTAAAACTTTGTGCGTGGCAACTAGCAATGACATTTCACACTCTTTTTTAGGAATCTCTCGATCAAAACTATTAGCCCAATTGCTGGACTTCCCAGCAGCCAGTCACCTCAAGCTTCCCAGCCAAATGATTTCAGGCAAATAGCCCTTATGAAAAGTTTTGAAAGAGTTGTACTACAATGCTTCAATTCTTATTCCCTAGTGTGTTAAAGGATATTAATGTAATGCAATTTGCTTACGATTACCTCAAAGATGTGTAAACGATGCTATACTTTCTCACAACACACTGATATAGCTGGTTGCTCTGTACGGATTTTATTCCTTGATTTTTTCGTCCGCGTTTCATCATCATCAACTTCAGGTGGCGCTATATAAAGCGCTGCTGTGGCTTCACGAGAGCACGCCATGCAACTCTCGTACCGAATGGGAAAGGGGTACTTATTATAAAAGAAAGGAGGCTCTTGTTGAAGGAAAAGGAGCATCTATCAGATTTCAATGAGGGCATTTTATGGGAGGTGAAAAGGGGCATTTATGAGAAGGGGTAAGAGAACGTGGACCTTATTTTTATAAAATGAGGGCACTAATCATTAGAAAAAGTGGTACTCATTGGAAAGAAAAAGAGGGTACGTGTCAAAATAAAAGGGGCACTTATCAGAGGTGAAAAGTTAAACTTAATAGAAGGGGAAGTGGTAACTCTTACAAGGAAAAGGGGCACTTGAGAAAGTATCAGGGGAACCTCTCATAAATGAATATAGGCAAATATCAGAGGTAAAAGCGGCACGTATCAGAGATGGTTAGTGGCATTTATAAGAATGTGGAACGTGCACATATTAGAATGAAAAAGGGACACTTATCTGAACTAAAAGGGGAAGTTTTTCCTATGTAAAAATGTATGCCCTTTGGAGGTACCTTTTCATTACCCCCCCCCCCCCCCCCCTCCCTCGGAGTGCCGCCTGTGAAGTAATACCACACAGCGTCAGCAAGTCGAGTTGAACGTGATCAAAATGAGGATAAAAACAGAAATGTTACAATGCCTCACTCGCATGGATTGACATTATAGATATGTGCATTCTTGACGGGTTTCAATGGCAGGGACGGCGGAGTCTTTAAAAAAGAAAGGGAAACGACTGCAAAAGAACTTGAGTAACAAATGAATTACAAACAACTGTTTCGGGCTTATTATGATGATGTCCATAATATTATTCCGTGTACTAAATCCCAGCATAACACGACGACGTTCTATAAACGGATCAAACGTGTGTAAACTGTGAAAATTAAGACAACTTAAACAAGAGTCTATCAAATCATAATTCCAGCCTTATTCTGGAGTGTCCGGAGTTCGCTTGCATTTATATATCCTCATTTGCTAAATGCAATGTAACTCGCTTGAGTTAAGAAAGATTAAAAGTTCTCAAAATTGCCTCCTTGTTCTGAAGAGACGGTATATTGGAATGCGATCAAATTGAGGAAAAATGGAAAATAAATTTAACAATGACTCGCTCGCATTATTAAAGAGATACAAATTATGTATTCCCGGCGGGTTTCAATGTTGCACTGCATGGGTCCAGGGGTCCAGGGGTCCAGGGGTGCAGGGGTCCAGGGGTGGAACCCCCGAATTTTAGTTATTTGTAATCTTCAAGATGGCTGTCTTGACCGATATAAACTCTCATTCATCTCTTCAATTTTGCACTACCCATATGGCCTTATTTCATTGGAAATCAAACCTGTCTCTCACACGCTCTCTACCTTTCTCTCTCTCTCTCTCTCTCCCACTCACTCTCTCTCTCTCTCTCGCTATCAAAGGTAACAAGATGTTGTGTAAAGACACACCTCATATTCAATTTTACATCTCACATACAATGTTCCTTTCCGAGTTCTAGTTCTCCTGACTGTTCAGTAAAAGTCGTTAATAACAATGCTATAGTAAAGCAGTGGTCTAGTAACCAGGAGGTCTAGGGTTCAAATCCAAGTCCACGTGCTAGTCCCCAACGGTAAGCATTAATCCTCTTTAATTAGCAAAGTCCCTCTGAGATCCCCTGTCGATCCCCTGGTTGTGTACGTGCAAGAATACGCATGCTTTCTTAGCTGTCAGGTCAAACAAACCATCAAACCACCACACACCTACATGGTCACGAGAACACCATCTCAGCTTACCTTGAAGGGATGAGATGGACACCAGGCCAGGCGGTTTATTTGTTAAAGTAAAGTATGAAACGCAAACAATTACCCCAAAACTCTTGATTAATTATAGTGGTCCTTCATTAAAAACGATCTCCTCTTCATGACATGAAAATCATTAATATTGTGTTATTGTGAGAATGTTTATTCGCAGGTATGATGATCGATATCCATTGGACATTCAGCTATAGTTACGAGTCGGTATTGCGAAGCCATATTAGGCACTCTAAACTGACCGAAACAATGGACATTGTATACACATGATAGAGATAATGGTATATTCATGCCTAATTCTTCTCTTTTCTTTCATTCTTTCTTTTGTTTTTCTTTCTTTTCTTCCCTTCTATTTCTTTCATCTGATGATGCATATTGTACCTAACTGCTAAGAAAGCATGTATATGCCTGTAATGACACAACCATCGGACCGACGCTGTTAAGTCCTCTCAGGGGGGACTTGGTAATGAGGATTAATGCCTTGCCAAAGGACATGGCCGTATTGACTTGGTTTCGAACACAGGACCTACTGGTTTCGAGGCCACTGCTATAATTTTCAACCATCGTGCATCCTTTCTTTAGTCCCTTTACTTTCTTTATTTGTTCTCAAATTCTTTCCTTTCCTAGGGAGGGGGGCCTAGTTCACAAGTGATCTTAAGACGAAACAATAGACAAAACTGTTTTAATCTTTTCTCTACTGATCTATTTAAACAAGCATTTAAATTCTTAGTCTAATCAAGCACTCTGATCTTGAATGTATTGTGCAAGGTGACAGGAAGGAGGATTATAACACGGTAGACATTTTCATAAAGTGCTTTTCAGATTGTTCCCCAACTTGGCACGGGAATACAACACTTCCTGTTCTGTATTAAGCCTAGCTATCAACGCAATGTACAGCTTACTCTATTTTACATATATAGGATATAAAAATGAGAGAAGTAGGCAGGTCATTAATATATTAAAACTAATATTAACAATCCAAGATCAGACAAACATAGCCTACAGAACACTGTAAGAGCACCATTTAAGGTGTATGCAGCTTCAAAATGTAGAAATAATATTGAAGAAAGTATTCTGTTTTCAGGAAAAATTAAAAACTGAAACTTGACCATGCTAACAAGAAATATCTTTTTTGAGCTCTAGCTTAAAATCTTACCATATTATATTTACGTGTTTTTGAGAGGGCGCTCGACAGCAATCCCTTTTTAGTGCCGTTGATTTATATAGGAAAGTTTGGCCAACCCGGATTGAGTTGGGCCGAATATGACGAATACTGTTTTGTTGGGCTAGCACAAAACAAAAAATATACGCCATGTCGTGACCTACTAAAACCAAGTTGGCAAAACTTTGTGTATAGATGGTTTTGATCCTTTAAAAAGATCCTTTAAACATTAAGAAGTCTCCCTTTGTGAATTTTTCGAATCATCAATTTCTTCAACCTACCCAAACCCTCCCTGTATTCTTATAGATTCACTTCTAGCCTGTATGTATGAATAATGATAACACATAACTTCCATGACCACATATCAATCGTCATCTCTACGCGTTTTGTATATATGCACGCTTTTCCATCCTCTCACAATATTTCCACGATATGCGCGTATCGCTATTATACAAACCTCCATTGATAAATATAGGTGGCATGCGGAATGTTGAGGAAATTTAATTCCTGTTAACCTTTCTTTTCTTTGAATGGAATTTGATAAGTGATTTAATTCAGGTTTTTATTATTGTTATGTTCTTTTGGGTTAAAAATACGAAACATCTTGACTCCTTTAATGCCTTTTTTTTTTTGGGGGGGGGGAGGGGAGGGTGGATTTTTTTAAATTGATATATATATATATTTTTTGTGGGGGGAGAGTGCCCCCCCCCTTACTTCCCACTTCCGGCGCCTATGGCCGCCCCGCCCCCCCCCCCCCCCCGCCATGTGACACAATATAGCTTTATTCTTTCATACCCACTTAATCAGCAGCTTTGTAAATATCATTTCATATTCCGAGTAAGACCTGAAGGACTAGAGCTCCCCCCCCTCATTCAACTGCACACTTTAAAATAGCCTGCCTACGCCACTGTATAAATATAGAACCTCGACTGTATTCCTAACCTTATAACCCCATCAACGGCTGGAGTTGAGGGAGATTACCTCCATCTAAAATATGTTGAGTTTATGATGCATATATGTTCGAAGTTTTAAAGGCCTATCTCATATAGTTGATGTGTAAGCAACTTACAATTTGCTGATTTATTTGTTTTCAATGCCGCCAACATGATCTGAGGGGGAGGGGAGAGGGGGGGGGGGGGGGTGTTGCCAGAAAAATTACAGCAAGGAAACGCGGCGCCTTTATTCCATGGTTCTAACTTTGATATACATGTTTGTTGGGGGCCATTGAAGGAGCGTTCACGTCGCGGTCCCTGTCAGATGAAAATCTGCGAATCCTTCAACCACACTACTCAAGTTTCTTTTAGTAACCACCACAACCAACACCATGGCTACCAATGACAATGATGACCAATTTGTTGCTGAGGCTCAGGGTCGAACTCATGGGTCCTTGTCAGGACCGGCCCTGAGTATCATCTCATCCAACATTGAAGGTCTTTCAGGCGCCAAACAAGAACTCTTGGCTGACCTATGCATAACAACCAACTGTGACATTCTCTGCCTCCAGGAGACTCATCGCGGGCCTACACGAGTCCGCCCTCGTATCTCCGGAATGACTCTCATCGCAGAGAGTCCACATGACCAATACGGAAGTGCAATCTTTGCCCGTAATGGTCTTGCTGTGGACAAATCTTACCTATCAGACATCAATAACATTGAAGTCCTTTCTATTGACCTAATGGGAATCACCATAAGCTCCATGTACAAGCCACCTCAAGAGCCTTTCGACCTGCCCGGCAGAGCTACTGACGGCAGGATGAATGTGGTAATTGGTGATTTCAACAGCCACAGCACTTCCTGGGGATATAGAGAAATGAACGAAGATGGTGAACTCGTTGAGACATGGGCAGATGCTAACCAGCTGACCCTCATTCATGACGCTAAGCTTCCTGCCTCTTTCAACAGTGCAAGGTGGAGACGTGGCTACAACCCTGACCTGATATTTACATCTACCAAGATTGCTAACCAGTGCGAGAAAGTCGTTCTCGACCCAATCCCTCACTCTCAGCACCGACCGATAGGGCTTAAGGTTAATGCAGTCATTACTCCACGAGCAGTACCCTTCCGCCGTCGTTTCAACCTGAGGAAGGCAAACTGGGAAAAGTTCGCTAAGGACTTTGACTCCTACATCCAGGACCTACCTGCCACCCCCCCAAAAAAAAAAAACTACGACACCTGTGTAGAGTTGATGAAGAAATCGTCAAGACGTAACATCCCCCGAGGATGTCGCACAAGCTACATTCAAGGCTTGACGGACCACTCCAAGGTGATGTATGAAGAATACATCGAACACTTCCAGATGGACCCCTTTAGTGAGGAGACACTGGAATCTGGTGAAAATCTGACCAAGGAAATTGGTGAATCTAGAAGGAGGAAGTGGCAGGAATTCATTCAATCCACTGACATGACACATAGCAGCAGAAAGGCATGGAAAACGATCCGGATACTGGGCAACGACTATACAAAGGCCCAACCAAGATCTCAAGTCACTGCCGACCAAGTTGCCCACCAACTCCTAGTGAATGGTCGGGGAAACCCTGACCATCACCCCAGAAGAGCCAGACTCCCTAAGGTCCCAGACGCTCCAAGCTCTCAAGATGTCCCAGGCTTCACTAGACCGTTCACTATGAACGACCTGCTTGCTGCCATCAAAGCAATGAAAAACAACAAAGCTGCTGGACTTGATGACATCCTCTGCGAGCAGATCAAACAGCTTAGACCAGGTGCCCTCAACTGGCTTCTCAAAATATTCAACGAATGTTTGGGCACCAACAACATCCCAAAGCTCTGGAGGAAATCCAAAGTTATTGCCCTGTTGAAGCCTGGTAAAGACGCAGCCAGTCCAAAGAGCTACAGGCATATCTCCCTACTGTGCCATACATATAAGCTGTTCGAGCGGCTTATCCTCAACCGCATCGCCCCATTCGTGGATGAACATCTCATTCCGGAACAAGCAGGGTTTAGGCCAGGAAAATCATGCACTGGCCAACTCCTAAACCTCACTCAGTTCATTGAGGACGGGTATGAGAGTAAGCTAATCATCGGAGCTGCTTTCGTTGATCTCTCTGCTGCCTACGACACCGTGAACCACAGAATCCTTACCAGGAAGATATTTGAGCTGACAAAGGACGTGAGACTGACTGGACTCATCCAGACGTTGCTGTCCAATCGGCGATATTTTGTTGTTCTCAATGGGAATCGCAGCAGATGGCGCAGACAGAAAAATGGCCTACCACAAGGAAGTGTACTTGCACCGCTGCTTTTTAACGTGTACACGAACGACTAACCGATCCACCCAAACACCAGGAGCTTCCTCTACGCCGATGATCTCTGCATCGCCACCCAGAACCAGTCCTTTGTGAAGTTGGAGGAGTCCCTCAGTGATGCCCTGGCCGGTCTCATCCCATACTATGCGACCAACCACCTGAGAGCTAACCCTGATAAAACTCAGATAAGCGCATTCCACCTCAAGAACAGGGATGCCAACCATCAACTAAGGATCAGCTGGTATGGGAAAAGGCTGAAGCACACTCCCAACCCAGTCTACCTAGGCGTCACACTGGATCGCTCCCTTACCTACAAGAACCACATTGCCAACACAAAGGCAAAAGTTGGAGCCCGCAACAGCATCCTCAAGAAGCTAGCCAACACCAACTGGGGGACTGATGCCAGAACAATCCGGACGACAGCCCTCGCGCTTTGCTTCTCTGCTGCGGAGTATGCATCACCAGTATGGAGTAGGTCGGCTTATGCACCCAAGATCAACCCAGCTCTAAATTCATCTTGCAGAGCGATCACTGGCTGCCTTAGGCCAACTAAAGTAGAAGACATCTACCTGCTCTGCGGTATTGCCCCTCCACACGTCAAAAGGTTGGTCTTGTCCCAGAAAGAAAAGGACAAACAAGAAAACAACCCACTCCACCCACTCTTCGAACAACAGCCAGTGGGCAAGCGGCTCAAATCCAGACACAGCTTTCTGCACTCTGTAGAGCCTCTTAATACCAGCCCCCACAACCAAAGGATGACTTTGTGGTCTAACCACCTTCAGACCACTCCACATAAACTCTCCCTCAGCCCGAAGGAATCCCTCGCAACCGGCTCCAGTGAGACTTGGCCTACCTGGCTTAGCCTCAACCGCTTAAGAACTGACTACGGTCGATGCAGAGTCCTAATGCAGAGGTGGGGTCTAGGTGACGAACAAACAACATGTGAATGCGGCCAGGAACAGACAATGGAACACCTGCTAGTCTGCCCACTCCTGCCAGAGCCATGCACCCAAGATGACCTGGAAGCCGTGAATTGCCGTGCCAAAGCCTGTGTGGACCACTGGACGGGACTTGTGTAGTGACTCGATAAGAAGAAGAAGAAGATACATGTTTGTTTCAGTGGGCAAGATTCTAAAACAAGTTCGAATATATTTATTCCGCTCTCTACCCCCCCCCCCCACTCTCTTTCTCTTTTCTAACCTCTCTCCCTCTCTCTGCTCTATACCCTTCCCGCCCCTCACTCTCTCTCCCTTTCTCTCCTCTATCCCCTTCCCGACACACACACACTCTCTCTCTCTCTCTCTCCCTCTCTGCTCTATACCCTTCCCGACACACACACTCTCTCTCTCTCTGCTCTATACCCTTCCCGCCCCTCACTCTCTCTCTCTCTTTCTCTGCTCTATACCCTTCCCGCCACTCACTCTCACTTCTCTCTTTCCTCTATCCTCTTTCCGACACACTCTTTCTCTCTCTTCCTCTCTGCTCTATACCCTTCCCGCCCCTCACTCTCTCTCTCTCTTTCTCTCCTTTTTCCCCTTCCCGACTCTCTCTCTCTCTCTCTTTCTCTGCTCTATACCCTTCCCGCCACTCACTCTCACTTCTCTCTTTTCACTATCCTCTTCCCGCCCCTCACTCCCACTTCTCTCTCTCCTCTATCCTCTTCCCGTCACTCTCTCTCTCTCTATCTCTCTCTTTCTCTCATCTCTCTCTCTCTGATACCTTATGGACAATAAGAAATGCACCAGTTACACGTTGTCTACTGGTGATCGACTTCACAGTTTTCACGTGGTTTATTACTAAAACAGTCACAAGGTGGCGCTAGAACAACGCATCCCTTCATAATGAAAGAGTCATCAATTGTTTGGACATCTGTGATAACTTTCATGTTTGCTTTTACCACAATTTCAGGAATCAAGATCCAGATTGATCACTTGCCACAACCTGATAACTCAATGTTTATATATCTTCTTGTACATATATCATACATGTCAGTTTTAACCGCAGTTGAGTTGTAATAAAAACCAATGTTTACTATTTGCATTGTAAGTTTATGTCTTTGCTATTTTTTCTTCTATTTCTCTTTTTAGAACACATACACATTTGTATTCATGACAATATTTCCTTTAAACCACCACTATTAAAGAACCATTTGTTTCCAGCCGCACATTTTGTTCCTTCCTTTTTTGTATTATTGTTACGCCGCATACAAATCAATTTCATATCATATTTGAATCATTAAATGAGTAAGATGTGTACTGTATTTGTGTGAATAACAAATGAAGCATTCTACTTCATCTATAGGGCAATCCCCATACATGATACAAGTGCCATCAGAAATATATGATAGAAACAACTCGTATACAGTCCTAAAATTATAAACCACATATTTGTGTAAAATGCATATCAACAAAGAATAAAATAATGAAAAATAACAACGTCAATTGAGTTTCGTATGCAGCTGTAAAGATTAACATAATGGAATTATCACTTACAAAAGCACTTACTATCAGACACAATTATTCAATATTCCAACACATAATAGATGCATCTTTGGTATGAACTTCGTGAATTATTTCGTCACACAAACCTATTTACAATTTAATAAATAGTGCTATTCTAGTAGCAATCCAAGATGTAGTTGTCGAAATAATATAATGTGTGTATGTATATACATGTATACATATACATTACATATAATACAAAAGTTGGTTCATAATACAGATACGTATATTTTTACAAGTACATAAATTAGCTACATGCATGCCATGGGACTCATTGGGTATAATGTTGCAAATTTAAATGGTGATGTTAAGTACTGACACACATTGATTTACGTTCTGTTTCCTTTTCCTTCATCTCTCCCCCAATCGAATGGGGGTGTGGGGGGGGGGGGGGGTGGGTACACAGCGTTGAGGCCGTGTAAAATAACATATGTTTAAAGATCTACAATAGCTATAAGCATGCATTTTCTGCAGTATTTCCCCATCAAAATCATTACACATACGAGTAGCATGTTTGTACATAGATTAGATCAATAGTCCCATTGCAGATTTAAGTTATTTTCAAAATTCAAATAGCTTTCCAAAATTTTCGAAAAGGCAAAACAAACAAAAAAGTTAATAAATGAAACATAAACCTAAAACCATATTAAACTTTGGAAACAACCCAAAGTCGTATGTTTCCAAAAATTCTCACATTTCCCAAACAGCTGGGGTTTTATGAATCTACATCGTCTATCAACATTATTACACTTGATTCATAAAAAGTGCAAACAACATATTTGTACATAAGTGTTTATATATCTAAATGTAAAACAACATGCTGCTTAGATAATTTAAAAAAACTGTAATAAGAAGTGAAGTTATTCCAAGTACGATGATGAAAATGAGCCATGAGTTACTTTCAATAACATCATTACTAATGACAATGTATAAAGTTGGTTAGCAGAGGCCTACATTTTTTTAAAATGAAGATAAAATAAATGTAACTTCATTTCTCCTGGAAGTTAACATGTTGACTACTGATGTAATACATTCCCCATAGTTTTAATACAAAAATAACCCGGTTCCAGTAGGAAATGGGTTAATAAATACCAGGCAGTAGATCAGGTATATATGAGGTATGAGACAATGCAGCATGTCAACTTGACCGGGTAGTGTGACGTCATCACTGGAACTCGTCCAATGTGAGAACAAACAAATGATGTCAGGTACAATGCTGCACTGTGGCTCAATCAATGTGGGTAATGTAGTAATCCTCAGAGACGAAACGAAACTGATTTACATCCTGAACGATAGAACATAATGGAATTACGATAAGATTAATAATAGTCAACGACATAGAAGTGTATTGTTTACATATTCACTGAATTTAACATATAAATGATGATTTTCTTTTTTTACCTCTGGGTTATGATAAGAAAAGAGCGTTGGTCTCTTTATATCTGTATTTCAAAGATGTCCCACTGGGACTACGCCTAATTTCATTGTTCGCATTGACAAATGTCAGTTTTGTTGAGGAATTCCTGTTTCTGGTTCCTATTTTTATCTAGGTAATGATGTGTATTATTGTAAAATATAATGAATTATCGCCCAAAGGCATCAGTGAATTCAATTTTTCTCTAGCTGGGGTCCGTTGACTAAAGATAAATCGGGGAAGAGTGTAATGGGTAATCTTCATTCCAGATTAACATAATGTTTTTCATTTGCTATTCGTGAGTCATAATGCGAAAGTATAGTCTTTTTACAGAAAGCAGAAAATGACTTATGGGCAACGGTGGAACTCCGATTTTATAATCAACATACGACATACTCATAGACGCATAAACCACAGTAACATCATTCTGAAATGAAAAATAACAATGCTTACATATATCATTTCATCAACAAGTTAGCGAATTTGTATTTTCAAATCTTTATTTTATTATGATAACTGGTAATGGACACACATCTATGTTTTATCTTGAGCTTACGCCATACGGAAACACAGGGGCTATATTCCTCAAGTGGCTCGGCGTGGGTCTAGGCACATTGGGGCTCTCACATCACTCTTACTTGGTGGATGAAATGAACATTAACAATGTCATTGACTAGGGGAGGATGGAGAAGGTTCTTCTCATTCTTCTTTTTCTTCTTCTTCATCCTCCTCCTTCTTTACACTCTCATTTTCGTATTTTTTTTTGTTCTTTCTCTCTCTCCTATTTTTCCCCCAATGCGATGGTGGCATGTACGTGCTCGAGGAAGCATAATGTTTACGTCACTGCTTAACCTAACGAATAATTAAAAATAAAATGTTCGGAGCCTTAAAAAAGTAGAAGTACCTATATTGAATACAAATTACTTGCAACTTATTAAGTTTTAACCTAATGAAGGACACTCAAACAACTGAAAACAAAAAGAAAAGGCATACGACGAACATACAAAAAACAGGAGAGACAAGAGCATTCTTACTTGATTTTAGGAATATGAACAAGTAAAGCGGAAATTGAAAACGAGTATTAATGAAAGCAAGGCGGCGGGAAGTCTTCACTATGGAGGGGGGGGGGGGGGGGGTTCACACCATAATATTGGAAACTCTCCGGGAAAAAGGGGCACCTATACAAAGGTTAACATTAACGCGAAAAATACAATGTTTTGAAATTGTCATATACCACAACATAGTCATTAACACATATTCTGGATTGTTTGGCCTGCAGTAGGTTGATTGTTTAAACGAGGAAAATAAGAACAACCTCACGAAAACTCAATTTCAATAAAAACCACAACTCTAATCTGCACACAGTGACCTGTGCTAAGCACATGGTGTTAAGTCTACTTACCTTGATTTCCTTATCTTTCTATGTTCATTACTCAGGCCCTACATATTTTCTACCAAAATCGTTTGGCACATGTCATTTATTTGTAATATTGAACATTCAGTGTAAGTTTTGGTTGGAATCTGTGAGAATTGTGTTTCTATCATTACCAGAACTCAAGCCTATCTTCGAGTTGTCCGAAATACTGCTTCTTAGGTTCTCTCAGTCGTTTTAAATGAGGGGCATATGATAGGGAGGCTATGAGATATTTATTGTATTTTATGCCACCTGCCCTTCCCCCCAGCTCCACTGCCTTTCATTGTGGTGGTAGAAATAGGGTACCTGTTACGATAATCAAAGCTGCTCACATTCTTTAAAAAATGGATATGGTTCTTTACATGACCGCAATAGGGAAAACGTCGTAAGCGACAGTGGGTTAAAAGGTGGACTTATTAACGGGCAATCATGAGAAAGAAAAGGGGGCTCTTATCAAAAGTAACAAGGTGACGTTATCATATTTGAAATGGGCGCGTATCAGAAGCGAAAAAGGCATTTACACAATGAGAGGGGGCACGTATTACAATGGAAAGAAGGTGACACTAAGTCTTATCAAAAGGAAAAAAAGGAACTTATTAGATAGGAATAGGGGGAAGGATCAAAGTAAAAGAGGTGAAAAGGGACCCCTCTCATACCCAAGGTTCATTCAAAGGTGGAGGGAGGGGGCAATTATTAGAAGGGGAAAGATAATATTAATTGTAACATTTATATAGTGCTCAATACTAATGTTTCTAAGCGCGTTGCGACTATTACCCCAGCATTAGTCGAGTAGCCATGACAAGGCGCTCTGGTATTCGAGGAATTTCTTCCTACCGGGTAATCATTTACATCACCTGGGTGGAGACTGGCTTTGATTTCTTACCGAAGAACATTAGTGCCGTGGGGAAAGATGCACTTATCGCACTTCTCACATGTGAAAAGGGGGCACGTATCAAAAGGGGAAAAGGCACGTATTAGACGGGAAAATGGGCACGTTTCAAAAGAAGGTGCACTTATCTATCTAAATTAATGATCCAGAAAAGGACCCAGCGGATTATTCTCTCTGACCAATATGTGAACTACAACGATGCCCTCCAGAAGACTGAGCTCACAACACCAAGCGATTGAAGGAATCATTTATTATATGCCTAACATTTGCAGAATCACTTCAGACAAATTATGATCATAAACCGCAGCATCCGACATAGCGATAGGCTAAGAGAGTGTAAAACTAACAAATTCGGAAGTAGTGCCTTACTGTTTCTGGTGAGAATGAGGAATCGTCATTTGATATAACAATTATTGTTAGCAGTATTTACATATACTCTGCAAAACAAATCTCATTTAATATCGATATAAATGGATAAGACTGTAATTAAACAAAATGTTTATGTTACCATATATCTATAGCTAACCTCTACGTTTTTCATAATGATAATAACAGTGATAATAGTGATAACAATAGTCACACTTGTAAAGCGCTCAGTATTACATTTATAAGCGCTTCACACTGTAATTATTATTACCCCGGTCATTGGACTCAATTGCTAATCGGCACATGATAGTACACGCGCTCCGCTTCATCGGGAGTATTCTGGCAAGTTTATGCTACCATATATCTACATCTCACCATATACGTTTGTAATAACTGCGTGGTAGTTTTGTGAACTTTGCTGATCCTGTATGAATTGTCGTGATCGCAAATTGTGTTCCACTGTTTTTATTGAAAATGAAGGTTGCAAAAAAAAAAAACGATCCGATTTAAATTCATTAGTTGGTTCTGAGTGATTTTAAGACGGTTGCAGAGAATCCTAAAGTTTCTTTTGTAACGGTTGCTCAATATTGTCTTTATATGTAGAGATACTTAAATGGGTTACAGTCGAATAGTGCTGTAGAAATCCATCATGTTCGCAAAAATCCTAACTTCGACCCCCCCCCCCCCCCCTCTCTCACTCTCTCTTCTTCCTCCTCCCTCTCCCTCTGTACCCTTCTTAATCTCATCATATTCCTTTGCTAGTTTTCTCCTCCCCTCTCTATTTGTATTTCTTCTACTCACACGAGTACTGGTGGGGGGGGGGGGGGGGGGGAGTATGCTCCCCAAATAAAGTTCAAACCTGGTTTATTTCTAATTCCAGTGATTTTCAAATAATGCTGAAATGACATGATTTTCCGGAATTTTGTCTTACTTTTCTGTAAATTATACTTTATATGTGTTTGTTGGAAAATGACAGTTTTTTAGAAGCCTACGTGTCAGAGCCCGCAAAACGGCGGGGCTCCGGAGGGCTCGAGCCCCCCCCCCCCCCCAACTTTTATGAAAAAGTATGCTAAAAAAAAATAGAAAGAATAGCGACCTGCCAGTGTTACAAATGAGGTATACAAATATGCTCATCTGACCGTATTTAAATGCCGAAAACCCCTGGGCTTCCGGGGGCTCCCACCTCTGCCCCCTGGACCCAACCAAGGACCCTAAGGCGGGCCCCTGGATGCTCATCTGACCGTAATTTAATGCCTATTAACCGTAGAGCTTCTAGGGGCTCCGCCCTCTTGACCCGACGCCAATCAGTGACCTGCCGGTGTCACAAATGAGGTATAAAAATATGCTCATCTGACCGTATTTAAATGCCTAAAACCCCTGGGCTTCCAGGGGCTCCCACCTCTGCCCCATGGACCCAACCAAGGACCCTAAGGCGGGCCCCTGGATGCTCATCTGACCGTAATTTAATGCCTATTAACCGTAGAGCTTCTGGGGGCTCCGCCCTCTTGACCCGACGCCAATCAGTGACCGGCCATTGTCACAAATAAGGTATCAAAATATGCTCATCTGACCGTAGTTAAATGTCTAAAATCCATGAGCCTCAGGGAGCTCTGCCCCCTGGACCCCACCAAGGACCATAAGGCGGTCCCATGGATACTTATCTGACCGTAATTTAATGCCTAAAACCCCTGAGCTTCCGGTGGTTCTGCCCACTGGACCCCCACCAAGGACCCTAAGGCGGGCCCATGGATACTCATCTGACCGTAGTTAAATGTCTAAAACCCCTGAGCTTCCGGGAACTCTGCCCCTTGGACGCCACGAAGGACCCTACGGCGGGCCCAAGGATACTCATCTGACCGTAATTAAATGCCTAAAATAGGCTTCCGACCCCAGGACCCCACCATGGGCCATAATGCAGGCCCCTGAATGCTGATCTGACCGTAATTTATAGCCTCTTCTCCCTGGACCCACGCCAATTAGTGACCTGCCAGTGTCACAAATAAGGTATCAAAATATGCTCATCTGAGCGTAATTAGTTGCCTATTAACCCCTGAGCTTCAAGAGTCTCTTAAGGCGGGTCCCTGAATGCTCATCTGACCGTACCGCCACTGGGCCCCCACGCCAATTTACGCTCCACTTACTTCGCTCGCTACGCTCTACCTGATTGTAAATACTTTAGCCCCCCTACCCTCCACACTTTTGAAAAACGTTCCGCGGGGCCTGCATGTAACATGTAAGAGTCGGGTGGTGATGCGAATAAACCTCATTACGCCACTGCTTCTCCTCCTCCCTCCTACTTTTTAATTAATTCCAATTCAACGTTAAATTACGTAAATTACGAACAATAATAACCTAGCGAACTATTTAATACTATGATATACCAATACTTCTTACATACAACTTTTCTCTCTTGCGCGCGCGCTCTAAATGTATCTCCCTCGTCGCCTTCTTCTTGGTCTCATTCTATTCCTTTGCTTGTTTCCCTCTTTCCGCTTCTATCATTCCTGTTTTTCCTTCACCCTAATATGTACATTCCATGCATATTTAGTATTCAAGAAGTGTTACAATACCTCACCTGTTATATATCTGTTTATATTATTCTGTGTCAGTAAAGACAGATATGAAATTTATAAGAGCTATGGCCAATGTATAAACCTATGGTGTACCTCCCCTCTCCTATCCACCCTGTTTTACATCTCTGTCTCTCTAACTCGTTTCCTTCCACGGTCGCTCTGCTTACTTTTGTTCTCTAATCCTCTGCTACTCTCTTCTCTCCTCTGCCTTTCGCTTCCTCTCTTGCTCATTAATTCTGAATAATGTGTACAGGCGGCTTTAATGAATTGTATTCTTATCCTCATTTTTTTTCCGTGGTCTATATCCTTTCGACAAATGCATATATATATATTTTACACGTGCATAGTTGGTATTGTAATCCATGTCACTGCAGTTGTATGACTGCGATCATGGAATGTTCTCAATAGACCTTCCAGTCAATCATTCAGATATTAAAAGGGGCACACATCAGAAATGTAAATGGGCACTTATAAGAAGAGGAAAGGGGATTAATAAGAAAGGAAAAGGTACATTTGTCAAAATAAAAATGGCTCCTTTCAAATTTGAATAAGGGCATATTTAAATGGGACGGGTCACTTATTGCAAAGAACACGAGGCACTTATCTTCCGTATACATGCCGCCTCAGATACCGCCTCAGACGCCTCAAATAGAAAGAAAGGGATAACCATCCCCAGTCAACTACCCCCTAAAACAACTACCCCTAGGCCAACCACCCTCTAGGACGTCTACCCCGGGACAACTTCCCTCCGGACAACTACCCCCTAGGACAACTACCTCCGGACAACAACCCCCTAGGACAACTACCCCAGACAACTACCCCCTACGACAACCATCCTCTAGGACAAATACCCCCCCGCCCCATCCCAGGGTAGTTGTTCTAGGGGGTAATTGTTCTAGGGGTAGGTGTCCGGATACGCAATAAAATACACTAACGAAGAGCCGAACAATGAAGTGATTACAGAAAGAAAACTCTCAATTGCATGCAAGGAAAAAGATAATAAATCATACTGAAAATCATAGCATCGAAACAAGAAATATCGAGAAAAAAAGATAATATTTTATAAAATATTGAAATGCAAATCTAGACAGAGGAAACCAAAATGAACTACAAGTGAAAAGTGATAGAAACACATGGGTGAGACATATATAACATATATAACATATATCAACAGTTAAATAATGCTATTTAGCAACGTTTCAATATTCTGTTGAGCATTTTGTATCAGGACAATTACCCCCTGGGGCAGTAACCCCCGGAAAAATTACCCCCACAGGACAAACCCCCCCCCCCCCCCCCGGAAAATACCCCCAGAAAATGATGCCCCATGGACAATTACCCCCCGAGGACAACTACACCCAACCCTGGAAAAAACATCGGACAATTGCTCCTCGCCCCCCCCCCCCCCCCCCTGTTCATTAAAGGGGAAGTCCACCCATAATATTAAAGTTGGTTTAAATTTATTTTAAAGCGCTTTGAGAGGGCCTTCGGTCCTGGAAAGCGATATATAACAACTAACTATTATTATTATTATTGTCCTTTTTTTTTGGTCCCGATGGTAATTTGCGGGGGGGGGGGGGGGAGTTATTGTCTTAGAACTGGTTTCTATGAAATGGTATAACAATCGACAACATTTGAGACAGAGACCCGGAACAGAGACGAAAGAGTCAGATACGAGAACTCAAAATATAAAGAAATAGTTTGAAAAACTTACCAAGCAAAATGGGATGATTTTGCAGACAAAAATAACACTTGAAAAACGTTAACAAAGAAAGTGGGCCTAAAATAAATTTCGAAATTGAATATTAAAAACGATAATTCAGAATAATATTAGCGTCATGGCGGTTGTTATACAGATGAAAAAAAGAAATAGTGAACGTTGACAGTGCACACAACGTGGAGCGATACTTACATGAACAAGCGTCACAGTGAGGTTGCCTCTTAATGATGCTTGATGAAGACCTTTGAGATGAAATTCCTGTCTGCCGCCCTCTTTAGTTCCACAATGCCATAACCTATTTTCAGAAAACAAGTGATGGAGGTAAAGTGCAATGGGTGTTAGAACACAGAGAAAAAAGCACAGAGAGAGAAAGTAAGACAGATCGATTAAGGGGGGGGGGCATAGAGAATAGGGTATAGAGAAAGAGAGAGAACAACATTATAGTACAGAGACATACAAAGAACAGAGAAATTAAGAAAGAGAAACAGACAGAGAATGCGTACAACATGATACTCTTAGTATTTTCATTTTCTCTTCCCATGAAAGATTTGATTTTGTAGGCCTCATTAATTTCTTTAGCGACAAAAATACAAACTCCGGGAGATGCAGAGGGAAGGGGAAAGATCAGTGGGTGTTTCGTGAGGCCTTGACATTGATATTAAAATTAATCGGATCAATTTTAAGGGCCTTAAAATTACTTCGATTTTAGGCGCTGTTTCATAATGAAAAACAAAACAAAAACAAAAACAACAGATTTAAGCTTTAAAATCAATTTTAAGATAAATGTTATCATTTTTTTTTAAATCCCAGAGACGGTTCTTTTCAGTAACAACAAACCAACGAGTATTTCAGCTTTCCCGCTTTAATTTTTTGTTAATCGATTCGAAAGGAAATATGTTATATTGCTTAACCTGGTCAAATATCAATTTTTGTGTGTCCTTATATCATGTGTGAAAAAAGGAAAACAATTATTCATGATATGATAGGTAATATGTATTTAAACTTTGTTCAATTTCCTCTGTATTTCAACCTCTAGTTTGTACAGGGCCTCTCAGGATAACATGTTCAATAGTAACACTAACCCTGTTTAAAAAAAGACAAACAAGAAGAAACAAATATTATAGTATTAATCCGATATGTTCAGCATTTTGTTAACTTGAAAGGCGTAAATGACGGCCAACTTCAATTTTGGAATGTATCGGAAAAAAGAAGGATTCCGTACAAAATTAATAGCCGATCTGGGGCCATTAATTACCATATTTGTTCATACATGTGTGCCCTATTCCATTCATATATACTCTCTCTCTCTCTCTCTCTCTCTCTCTCATTAACACACAACCACACTCCCATCACAACTCTTTTTACCCCCCCCCCCCAACAAACAAAAAAAAATAGTAAGGGATAAAGGAATAAAGGAATAAAGTAAAAAAAATAAAATGATCAAAACTGGCTTCTAACAAAAGCTTTGCTAGGCTATTTGAATAATATCCATCAAACAAACACACCATCATTGAATCACATCATTTCATAATTACTACCATGCGTTAACGTCCAATCTCATCCATTCATTCTTTGCCCAAACCCCTTTTTCTTTTTAAATGACAAACAGTACATTGCTCAAATACAAAATAGAATTTACACAGATTTGTCAAGCTTTAAAGTCTAATCGTTATGATTTTGCTTTAATGCACGATAATCTACATTTTATATATGATGAGCAAAAGCAAATTAATTCAAGGGATACAATATAAACATTTTCAATGACACAAATGACAGTACTGCTATTGAAGTGACAGCCAGTTGTTAAAACTATTGCAGCAAATAACTGCCACTGTCTAGTCGATGTAAATTGGTGGAGATTAAAAGAGTTACATTATTGTGTGGTAAGGATTGGTCTTACCCATATGATTGTTAATCTATATAAAAGGTTATACACATTG
The DNA here is from genome assembly GCA_035222895.1 of Strongylocentrotus droebachiensis. Lineage (NCBI taxonomy): Eukaryota > Metazoa > Echinodermata > Echinoidea > Camarodonta > Strongylocentrotidae > Strongylocentrotus > Strongylocentrotus droebachiensis. Next base: position 72,295 of record JAVYIG010006765.1, on the reverse strand, counting down.
TCATGTTAAAGGACATTCAGTTGGTTAAAATGTTTTTCTTGATACAACAGTTCGTCTATATGAAGTTAATCATCATTTTTTTCCTATCAGCTTTGAACGATTACTAAGGACAACATAAATCCGAGTTGATATATTATTTCCTGCCGGACAAGTCTGTTTTCACTGCAATCACAATGTTCGGTTGTTTCTTTTGAATTTTTTCTTATGCAAAGAATAAGAATATACAGTTGAGGCATAAACAGGTAATTATCGACACAGTGTCATGCCAACAGAACCTCTAGGAAAAGTTCAAAATAGGTCCTCAAATTTGTCCACTGCTGCTCAGATGAATTTGCTTCTTTGAAATTTCCAAATTGATATTTTAAGATTCATCACCATGAACAGATAATTATCTATGGAATGTAAATTTAGAAACAATAACCTCCATTACAGAATCATAGATTTATAGATCAGTAACAACACTTTAAAAAATAGCAAGATATTAAACTTTAATTTGGATAAGAACTTTAGTTTTATCTTTCAACTGTAATTTTTTTTTTTTTTAAAGCAAGATTCTACAATTCTATTTAAAAGAATTTAATTCTTGGAAGTATCATTGAAAATGTTTAGCAAGAGGACTGGTCGCTTTCTCATTTAACTTCGACTTCCAGTGAAACAGATTTTCAAATGAACTCATCCGAAGATATTAAAAGTTCACCAGTCTCTCTTTCCTCTCTTTTGTCTGGTGCTGTTACTAAATAGACCTTGTGAAGGGTTGCTAAAGTGTAAACAAGATAATACGCTCTCCTCTGTCTGGTGCTGTTACTAAATAGACCTTGTAAAGGGTTGCTAAAGTGTAAACAAAATCATTATATGTTTATATGAGGATTGAGAAAGCAAGAAAGTTTTGAGAGTTCCTTTAAAATATTACTTGATGAAATCTTACCAATATTCTCATACTCAATGTCAAATGTTAGTACACGGACTGGAGCACTTTCAATATCTTCAGACGAGTTAGTTTCATAATCTGTTTCACTGGAAGTCGTAGTTAAATGAGAAAGCGACCAGTCCACGATCTGTTTAGCATTGTGGTCCCTCTTGCTTAGGGCTGGAAAGGTCCTCAAATTTGTCCACTGCTGCTCAGATGAATTTGCTTCTTTGAAATTTCCAAATTGATATTTTAAGATTTATCACCATGAACAGATAATTATCTATGGAATGTAAATTTAGAAACAATAACCTCCATTGCAGAATCATAAATTTATAGATCAGTAACAACACTTTAAAAAATAGCAAGATATTAAACTTTAATTTGGATAAGAACTTTAGTTTTATCTTTCAACTGTAATTTTTATTTTTTTTTTAAAGCAAGATTCTACAATTCTATTTAAAAGAATTTAATTCTTGGAAGTATCATTGAAAATTTTTAGCAAGAGGACTAGTCGCTTTCTCATTTAACTTCGACTTCCAGTGAAACAGATTCTCAAATGAACTCATCTGAAGATATTAAAAGTTCACCAGTCTCTCTCTCCTCTCTTCTGTCTGGTGCTGTTACTAAATAGACCTTGTGAAGGGTTGCTAAAGTGTAAACAAGATAATACGCTCTCCTCTGTCTGGTGCTGTTACTAAATAGACCTTGTAAAGGGTTGCTAAAGTGTAAACAAAATCATTATATGTTTATATGAGGATTGAGAAAGCAAGAAAGTTTTAAGTGTTCCTTTAAAATATTACTTGATGAAATCTTACCAATATTCTCATACTCAATGTCAAATGTTAGTACACGGACTGGAGCACTTTCAATATCTTCAGACGAGTTAGTTTGATAATCTGTTTCATTGGAAGTCGTAGTTAAATGAGAAAGCGACCAGTCCACGATCTGTGTAGCATTGTGGTCCCTCTTGCTTAGAGCTGGAAAGGGAGCTTGTATCTGTAGGCTGGCTGATGTTTCATATGAAGCATAATGTTGCAGGTGATTCAAGCTCTGCAGTCTAGAAATTGAAATTGAAAGTTATGTAATACAAATATTAACTAGACATATAATACTTGTTTGGAACAAGTATAGGTGGGCTGGTCAACTAAAATTTGAGACAAAATAGAGCAAAAATAAGCGACATACTGCTTACAAATTCTTAAAAAACAATATCATGTAGATTCATAACGTGAACTAAATTCACCTTCTATAGGCATAACACGCAAATAATGAAGTTTTTGACATGAGGCCTTTAATCAAAATTTTTACTATGATGACGTCATCAAAATGAAAAATGGTTACTATTGCGCTTGTAGAGAATTGTCTTAGCTACAACATATCGAAATTTTGAAGAAAATTGATTAATATTTACAGAGATACAATCAATTTTACATAAATATGCTGACGTCATAATATGCAAATTCGTATTTTGAGTTCCAAGGCCATTGTGATGATGTCACGATACACTTAATGGCCAAATGAGACATGGAATCATATTTCCGACTCATACTCTATCTAAATATGAAAAAAATTGAGGATCCGGTGCATTCCAAAGAGCTATAACGGATTTTGTATAGGCATGTTTTTGCCCATATATGTTATGTATTAAAAAAGCTCGCGCGCACTGACATTTATGTTGAATTTACGCTCATCTTGTTAATAATGGTCATAAAGAGATAAACATGGTATCAAATTCCTTGAACAAATGTGAAAAATATCATGAAGAAATAAAAATGGCGATTCTATGTTTTGTAATGGAGTACGCGCGAAAACGCGCGCGCATGCTCGTACGCGCGATTTTTTATAAAATGCTTAAAATGACCTGAAACGTATGCAAAATAAATTTGAGACGATTTTGAGCATTTTAAAAATTTGCGCGGACGTACGCGCACGCGCGCGTTTTTTGACCTGAAATTGACTGGACTGATATTGACCTTGATCATAATAAATATGAATGAGAAATACCTTTTGGCTATGAAGATATGATCATGAGTTGATTTTCAGAAAATTTCACAAAATGGCGCCTAGATGACGTCATCAGTCAAGGTCAAGGTTGAAAAATTTGCTCTGTATTGTTCATATGCCTATACATATGTGTGCTAAATTTTAAGACATTTGATTGAGCCATTTTCAAATTATCTTGCACACAAAAAAGTGGGTCGAAATAAGAAAAATAAATAATAAATAATAAATAACTAGACATATAATACTTGTTTGGAACAAGTATAGGTGGGCTGGTCAACTATATTTGAAAACAAAATAGAGCAAAAATAAGCGAGATACTGCTTAAAAATTCTTAAAAAACAATATCATGTAGATTCATAACGTGAATTAAAATCACCTTCTATAGGCATAACATACAAATTATGTCATTTTTGACATGAGGCCTTTAATCGAAATATTTACTCTGATGACGTCATCAAAATGAAAAATGGTTACAATTGAACTTGTAGAGAATTATCTTAGCTACAACATATCGAAAATTTAAAGAAAATCGATCAATATATACAGAGATACAATCAATTTTCCATAAATATGCTGACGTCATAATATGCAAATTCGTATTTTGATTTCCAAGGCCATTGTGATGATGTCACGATACACTTAATGGCCAAATGAGACATGAAATCATATCTCCGACTCATACTCTATCTAAATATGAAAACAAATTGAGGATCCTGGTGCATTCCAAAGAGCTATAATGCATTTTGTATAGGCATGTTTTTGCCCATATATGCTATGTATTAAAAGAGCTCGCGCGCACGGACATTTATCTTGAATGGACGCTCATCTTGTTATTGATGGTCATAAAGATATGAACGTGGTATCAAATTGTACAAACAAATATATGAAATATCATGAAAGAAAAAAAAAATGGCGATTCTATGTTATGTAATGGTGTTACGCGCGAAAACGCGCGCGCATGCAAGTGTGCGCGATTTTTTATGAAATGCTTTAAATGGCCTGAAACGTATGTAAAAAAAAAATTGAGACGATTTGGAGCATTTTGAAATTTTGCGCGCGCACTGACGCGCGGACGTACGCGCACGCGCGCGTTTTTTGACCTGAAATTGACCGGACTGATATTGACCTTGATCATGATAAATATGAATGAGAAATTACTTTTGGTTATGAAGATATGATCATGAGTTGATTTTCAAAATTTTTCACAAAATGGCGCCTAGATGACGTCATCAGTCAAGGTCAAGGTCGTAAAATTTGCTGTGTTTGTGAATATGCCTATACATATGTGTGTTAAATTTTAAGATATTTGTTTGAGCCATTTTCAAATTATCTTGCACACAAAAAAGTGGGTCGAAATAAGAAAAATAAATAATAAACTAGACATATAATACTTTAGTAACCCTAAATTAGCCACATATTGAGCCAATCTGCGAAAAAATTTAAAAGAAGCTAATTTCAACTGATTTGGGTAGGTATGGGTTATGGACCACTACCAAAAAAAAAGGAAGGAAGGTTGAGGGTTGGGGAGAATTTTTTATTAGAGGTCAAAGGTCAATGACCTCTGCCTAAATCACTAAAAATCGTATTTCTGCATTAAAATATGATAATTTATATAGATGATCTTGGTGTCAAAATGCACAGGATTACAAAGGTAGATGACATAGAATAACTACTGACCCTTGGAATAAAATCTTGACCTCCGAAAATGAGGTCAAAGGTCAAAAAACTATTTTATCTCTAAATTGTCATATTTATAACACTAAAATTACTATATCATATAAAAATGAGCACAAACAAATAAAAGAGGCTAATTTCAACTTATTGTGGCAGATATGGGGGTATGGGGTTATTATTGATTCCAAGAGCAGAGGGGAAGGGGTAAATTTCCTTTCTGAGGGTCAAAGGTCATTGACCTTGCACTAAAACATTATACATTGTATCTCAGCAACAAAATAAGGTATATAGATGATCTTGGTGTCAAAATGCACAGGATTACGAAAGAAGATGACATAGAATAACTAATGACCCTTAGAATAAAATCCTGACCTCCAAAATTAGGTCAAAGGTAAACAAATTATGTTTTATCACTAAAATGCCCTATTGGTAAAAGGAAAATGACGATATTATTTAAAAATGAGCACATACAAATCAAAGAAGCTAATTTTCAACTTAATGTGGCCGGTATTGGGGTTATTGTGTATTCCAAGAAGAGAGGAGGTGGGGGAAATTTCCTTTCTGAGGGTCAAAGGTCATTGACCCTGCACTAAAACACTAAAATTGTATTTCAGCAACAGCATGTTTTACATAGGCGTCAATGATCTTGGTGTCAAAATGCACAGAATTATACTGGCCGGGAGATAAACAAAATATGAAATGGATTCTTCACCACCAAAATACGTGGTTGAGGGTCAAAATGAGCAGGGGGGGGGGGGTGGAGGGGGGGGGGGGGGAGGGGGTCAGGGTCGATTTTGTTCTTGGCTGCTTGCTTCTTGAACTTCATAGGCAAGCTTTTTCTAGGGGAGTATCCTAGAGCCATATTGCGATCTGCAATACTTTTAACCCAGCTGTTCAAATTTTGGAGTCGGTTAAAAGCGTTTGTAGAGAGCACATTTGAAGAGAAACTATTCTTTGTCTATGCTACAGATGTTGTAAAGACCATCAAAGCCTGCTTGGAAATACAAATGAGTATAGTGGATAGGCCTATGATCTAGCAGAGCAATATCAAAATATTGGTGTTCTGGAAAACAACAACAAACTGGGGAATTCACACCGACCATGTCTATTGCAGACCTAACGATCAGCGTGTCACCATCATATTTTGCTTGGCGTACAGTGATATTGTGGCTTGCCATTCCTGCAGATATCTTTGTGATTAAGGCTCCTTTGTTCTTCTCATTTGCCAGGAAAACCTCTCTGTCACATGATATAGTCCAAAGAAACCTTCTTCCCAACCAGGCGCCGCATATGTTCATGATCTTTCGTTGAAGATTCTTCCATGTAGCCATCAAACACTACAGTAGCATCCTTGAATTTGTTTTGATCATATACTGGACATAATGTATCAACTAAAGTCTTGATGGTTGACCAGCTGGACCACTTTACCTGATAAAGTAACCACCCTCCATCAACAACATGCATCTTGCTGTTTATGTCCAAGTCAACTTTTGTTGCTGTTTCTTTTAGCCTATTGCCAAATTCATGCGATCCATTGTGAAGAGAAATGTTTGGACTGGGGTCAGCTACTGTTGCAAGAAAAGGTTTCGGCATCTACGATGGACCATCATAGGAGTGTTGCTTGTCCATTTTCGTTCCAATCGCTCTAATAATGAAGAGTTGTTAAAACGTCTACACTGCCTTATTAGATTATTATATCCCTTTTTGTGCAACCTCTGAAGCTTTCCTGATTCTGAAAAGTCCTCATTACATAATTCACTTATATCCATCTCGGCAATATTGTTATTTTACAGTAATGTTCCAAACTTAATTCTCGACTGTCCAAATGAAATTTGTTAATACTATTCTCGTGTTAATGAATTGGACAGCCAGTCAGCTCTGCCGTTTTTTTAAATATTCTATGTCCTACGTACCCTCAGGCAGTCAATAATTCTATGCAATGCCACTGGTTCTTAATTAGAGTCGACATCACTTTCTCTGCTGTATACAGGACTCTCTGCAAGGTGCACCAAACTCCTCTCCATAATAATAATAACCCATCTTCAAGTTGTGGTATGGAAGCATCTTGACCACCACTATTCTTGATCCCAAAGAAAAAGGATAGAAGTTAGATTCCAACAGAAAACTCAGACGAAAGATATGCTGTCTGTTGGTATCGCACCAAACAACCTTCTTAAAGGAATTTGTTGCAACTGCAAAGAAGAGGGAGGCAGTGTCAAAACATGAAATGCAGCTGCATGAAAGCTGGCATGTCATGTGTATCTGCATTTGGAGTGTGCTGTGGACATTGCTCCAATGGAACAGAAAGCATAGATGCAGAAGAAGTTATTGATAGCAATGAAGAGGAAACAGACTGATGTTTATTAATTTGTATTGTGTTGCCAATAGTTACTGTAAGTTCTAAGTTGTGAGTAGTATCTGCAAATTGTACATATACTTTGCATACACAAACTAATAGACTCTAATGAACTTTAACCCTCTCCCCCCCACCCCCCCCCCCCCCCCTCTGCTCATTTTGACCCTCAACCTCGTATTTTGGTGGTGAAGAATCCATTTCATATTTTGTTTATCTCCCGGCCAGTATAATTCTGTGTATTTTGACACCAAGATCATTGACGCCTATGTAAAACATGCTGTTGCTGAAATACAATTTTTAGTGTTTTAGTGCAGGGTCAATGACCTTTGACCCTCAGAAAGGAAATTTCCCCACTTCCTCTCTTCTTGGAATACACAATAACCCCAATACCGGCAACATTAAGTTGAAATTAGCTTCTTTGATTTGTATGTGCTCATTTTTAAATAATATCGTCATTTTCCTTTTACCAATATGGCATTTTAGTGATAAAACATAATTTGTTTACCTTTGACCTAATTTTTGGAGGTCAGGATTTTATTCTAAGGGTCATTAGTTATTCTATGTCATCTTCTTTCGTAATCCTGTGCATTTTGACACCAAGATCATCTATATACCTTATTTTGTTGCTGAGATACAATGTATAGTGTTTTAGTGCAAGGTCAATGACCTTTGACCCTCAGAAAGGAAATTTACCCCTTCCCCTCTGCACTTGGAATAAATAATAACCCCCATACCCCCATATCTGCCACAATAAATTGAAATTAGCCTCTTTGATTTGTTTGTGCTCATATTTATATGATATGGTAATTTTAGTGTTATAAATATGACATTTTAGAGATAAAATAGTTTTTTTACCTTTGACCTCATTTTCGGAGGTCAAGATTTTATTCCAAGGGTCAGTAGTTATTCTTTGTCATTTACCTTTGTTATCCTGTGCATTTTGACACCAAGATCATCTATATATCATATTTTAATGCAGAAAAACGATTTTTAGTGATTTAGGCAGAGGTCATTGACCTTTGACCTCTAATAAAAAATTCTCCCCAACCCCCAACCTCCCTTCCTTTTTTTTGGTAGTTGTCCATACCCATACCTACCCAAATCAGTTGAAATTAGCTTTTTTTAAATTTTTTCACAGATGAACCTTAAGTTAGGGATACTACTTGTTTGGAACAAGTATAGGTGGGCTGGTCAAACTGAACTTTGAGACAAAATAGAGCAAAAATAAGCGAGATACTGCTAAAAAAAACAATGTCATGTAGATTAAAGATGTACGAAATTCACCTTCAATAGGCATAACACGCTACTTAAGACATTTCTGATATGTGCCCTTTAATCGTAATTTTCACTATGATGACGTCATCAAAATGAAAAATGGTGATGACTGAGCTTGTAGAAAATTGTCTAAGCTACATCATATCGAAATTTGGAAGAAAATCGATGAATATTTACAGAGATACAATCAATTTTACATAAATATGCTGACTTCATAATATGCAAAATCGTATTTTGAGATCCAAGGCCATTATGATGATGTCACGATACACTTAATGGCCAAATGAGACATGGAATCATATCTTCGACTCGTACTCTATCTAAATATGAAAAAAATTGAAGGTCACGGTTCATTCCAAAGAGCTATAATGGATTTTGTATAGGCATGTTTTTGCCCATATATGCTATGTATTAAAAGAGCTCGCGCGCACGGGCATTTTTCTTGAATTGACGCTCATCTTGTTGTTAATGGACATAAAGAGATAAACATGGTATCAAATTCCTCGAAAAAATATGAGAAATATCATGAAAGAAAAAAAAATGGCGATTCTATGTTGTGTAATGGTGTAACGCGCGAAAACCGGACTGATATTGACCTTGATCATGATAAATATGAATGAGATATTACTTTTGGTTATGAAGATATGATCATAAGTTGATTTTCAAAATTTTTCACAAAATGGCGCCTAGATGACGTCATCAGTCAAGGTCAAGGTCGAAAAATTTGCTGTGTGTTGTGAATATGCCTATACATATGTGTGTTAAATTTTAAGATATTTGATTGAGCCATTTTCAAATTATCTTGAACACAAAAAAGTGGGTCGAAATAAGAAAAATAAATAATAAACTAGACATATAATACTTGTTTGGAACAAGTATAGGTGGGCTGGTCAACTTAAATTTGAGACAAAATAGAGCAAAAATAAGCGAGATACTGCTTAAAAATTCTTGAAAAACAATATCATGTAGTTTCATGACGTGAACGAAATTCACCTTCTATAGGGATAACGCAAATTATGAAGGCCTTTTGACATGAGGCCTTTAATCGAGATTTTCACTATGATGACGTCATCAAAATGAAAAATGGTTATTACCAACCTTGTAGAGAATTGTCTTAGCTACAACATATCGAAATTTTGAAGAAAATTGATCAATATTTACAGAGATACAATCAATTTTACATAGATATGCTGACGTCATAATATGCAAATTCGTATTTTGAGTTCCAAGGCCATTGTGATGATGTCACGATACACTTAATGGCCAAATGAGACATGAAATCATATCTCCGACTCATACTCTATCTAAATATGAAAAAATATTGAGGATCCCGGTGCATTCCAAAGAGCTATAATGGATTTTGTATAGGCATGTTTTTGCCCATATATGCTATGTATTATAAGAGCTCGCGCGCACGGACATTTATCTTGAATTTACGCTCATCTTAAAATTAATGGTCATAAAGAGATGAACATAGTATCAAATTGTTTGAAAAAATATGGGAATTATCATGAAGGAAAAAAAAATGGCGATTCTACGTTGTGTAATGGTGTTACGCGCGAAAACGCGCGCGCATGCTCGTACGCGCGAATTTTTATAAAATGCTTAAAATGACCTGAAACGTATGCAAAAAAAATTTAAGACGATTTCGAGCATTTAAAATTTTTGCGCGCGTAATGACGCGCGGACGTACGCGCACGCGCGCGTTTTTTGACCTGAATTTGACCGGACTGATATTGACCTTGATCATGATAAATATGAATGAGATATTACTTTTGGTTATGAAGATATGATCATAAGTTGATTTTCAAAATTTTTCACAAAATGGCGCCTAGATGACGTCATCAGTCAAGGTCAAGGTCGAAAAATTTGCTGTGTGTTGTGAATATGCCTATACATATGTGTGTTAAATTTTAAGATATTTGATTGAGCCATTTTCAAATTATCTTGAACACAAAAAAGTGGGTCGAAATAAGAAAAATAAATAATAAACTAGACATATAATACTTGTTTGGAACAAGTATAGGTGGGCTGGTCAACTTAAATTTGAGACAAAATAGAGCAAAAATAAGCGAGATACTGCTTAAAAATTCTTGAAAAACAATATCATGTAGTTTCATGACGTGAACGAAATTCACCTTCTATAGGGATAACGCAAATTATGAAGGCCTTTTGACATGAGGCCTTTAATCGAGATTTTCACTATGATGACGTCATCAAAATGAAAAATGGTTATTACCAACCTTGTAGAGAATTGTCTTAGCTACAACATATCGAAATTTTGAAGAAAATTGATCAATATTTACAGAGATACAATCAATTTTACATAGATATGCTGACGTCATAATATGCAAATTCGTATTTTGAGTTCCAAGGCCATTGTGATGATGTCACGATACACTTAATGGCCAAATGAGACATGAAATCATATCTCCGACTCATACTCTATCTAAATATGAAAAAATATTGAGGATCCCGGTGCATTCCAAAGAGCTATAATGGATTTTGTATAGGCATATTTTTGCCCATATATGCTATGTATTATAAGAGCTCGCGCGCACGGACATTTATCTTGAATTTACGCTCATCTTAAAATTAATGGTCATAAAGAGATGAACATAGTATCAAATTGTTTGAAAAAATATGGGAATTATCATGAAGGAAAAAAAAATGGCGATTCTACGTTGTGTAATGGTGTTACGCGCGAAAACGCGCGCGCATGCTCGTACGCGCGAATTTTTATAAAATGCTTAAAATGACCTGAAACGTATGCAAAAAAAATTTAAGACGATTTTGAGCATTTAAAATTTTTGCGCGCGTACTGACGCGCGGACGTACGCGCACGCGCGCGTTTTTTGACCTGATTTTGACCGGACTGATATTGACCTTGATCATGATAAATATGAATGAGAAATTACTTTTGGTTATGAAGATATGATCATGAGTTGATTTTCAAAAAAAATTCACAAAAAGGCGCCTAGATGACGTCATCAGTCAAGGTCAAGGTCGAAAAATTTGCTGTGTTTTGTAAATATGCCTATACATATGTGTGTTAAATTTTAAGATATTTGATTGAGCCATTTTCAAATTATCTTGTCCACAAAAAAGCGGGTCGAAATAAGAAAAATAAATAATAAATAAATAACTAGACATATAATACTTGTTTGGAACAAGTATAGATGGGCTGGTCAAACTGAACTTTGAGACAAAATAGAGCAAAAATAAGCGAGATACTGCTAAAAAAAACAATGTCATGTAGATTAAAGATGTACGAAATTCACCTTCAATAGGCATAACACGCTACTTAAGACATTTCTGATATGTGCCCTTTAATCGTAATTTTCACTATGATGACGTCATCAAAATGAAAAATGGTGATGACTGAGCTTGTAGAAAATTGTCTAAGCTACATCATATCGAAATTTGGAAGAAAATCGATAAATATTTACAGAGATACAATCAATTTTACATAAATATGCTGACTTCATAATATGCAAATTCGTATTTTGAGATCCAAGGCCATTATGATGATGTCACGATACACTTAATGGCCAAATGAGACATGGAATCATATCTTCGACTCATACTCTATCTAAATATGAAAAAAATTGAAGGTCACGGTTCATTCCAAAGAGCTATAATGGATTTTGTATAGGCATGTTTTAGCCCATATATGCTATGTATTAAAAGAGCTCGCGCGCACGGGCATTTTTCTTGAATTGACGCTCATCTTGTTGTTAATGGACATAAAGAGATAAACATGGTATCAAATTCCTCGAAAAAATATGAGAAATATCATGAAAGAAAAAAAAATGGCGATTCTATGTTGTGTAATGGTGTAACGCGCGAAAACGCGCGCGCATGCTCGTGCGCGCGATTTTTTATAAAATGCTTAAAATGACCTGAAACGTATGCAAAAAAAATTTAAGACGATTTCGAGCATTTAAAATTTTTGCGCGCGTAATGACGCGCGGACGCACGCGCACGCGCGCGTTTTTTGACCTGAATTTGACCGGACTGATATTGACCTTGATCATGATAAATATGAATGATAAATTACTTGTGGTTATGAAGATATGATCATGAGTTGATTTTCAATTTTTTTCACAAAATGGCGCCTAGATGACGTCATCAGTCAAGGTCAAGGTCGAAAAACTTCCTATGCTTTGTGAATATGCCTATACATATGTGTGTTAAATTTTAAGATATTTGATTGAGCCATTTTCAAATTATCTTGTCCACAAAAAAGCGGGTCGAAATAAGAAAAATAAATAATAAATAAATAACTAGACATATAATACTTGTTTGGAACAAGTATAGATGGGCTGGTCAAACTGAACTTTGAGACAAAATAGAGCAAAAATAAGCGAGATACTGCTAAAAAAAACAATGTCATGTAGATTAAAGATGTACGAAATTCACCTTCAATAGGCATAACACGCTACTTAAGACATTTCTGATATGTGCCCTTTAATCGTAATTTTCACTATGATGACGTCATCAAAATGAAAAATGGTGATGACTGAGCTTGTAGAAAATTGTCTAAGCTACATCATATCGAAATTTGGAAGAAAATCGATAAATATTTACAGAGATACAATCAATTTTACATAAATATGCTGACTTCATAATATGCAAATTCGTATTTTGAGATCCAAGGCCATTATGATGATGTCACGATACACTTAATGGCCAAATGAGACATGGAATCATATCTTCGACTCATACTCTATCTAAATATGAAAAAAATTGAAGGTCACGGTTCATTCCAAAGAGCTATAATGGATTTTGTATAGGCATGTTTTTGCCCATATATGCTATGTATTAAAAGAGCTCGCGCGCACGGGCATTTTTCTTGAATTGACGCTCATCTTGTTGTTAATGGACATAAAGAGATAAACATGGTATCAAATTCCTCGAAAAAATATGAGAAATATCATGAAAGAAAAAAAAATGGCGATTCTATGTTGTGTAATGGTGTAACGCGCGAAAACGCGCGCGCATGCTCGTGCGCGCGATTTTTTATAAAATGCTTAAAATGACCTGAAACGTATGCAAAAAAAATTTAAGACGATTTCGAGCATTTAAAATTTTTGCGCGCGTAATGACGCGCGGACGCACGCGCACGCGCGCGTTTTTTGACCTGAATTTGACCGGACTGATATTGACCTTGATCATGATAAATATGAATGATAAATTACTTGTGGTTATGAAGATATGATCATGAGTTGATTTTCAATTTTTTTCACAAAATGGCGCCTAGATGACGTCATCAGTCAAGGTCAAGGTCGAAAAACTTCCTATGCTTTGTGAATATGCCTATACATATGTGTGTTAAATTTTAAGATATTTGATTGAGCCATTTTCAAATTATCTTGAACACAAAAAAGTGGGTCGAAATAAGAAAAATAAACTAGACATATAATACTTGTTTGGAACAAGTATAGGTGGGCTGGTCAAACTGAACTTTGAGACAAAATAGAGCAAAAATAAGCGAGATACTGCTAAAAAAAACAATGTCATGTAGATTAAAGATGTACGAAATTCACCTTCAATAGGCATAACACGCTACTTCAGACATTTCTGATATGTGCCCTTTAATCGTAATTTTCACTATGATGACGTCATCAAAATGAAAAATGGTGATGACTGAGCTTGTAGAAAATTGTCTAAGCTACATCATATCGAAATTTGGAAGAAAATCGATAAATATTTACAGAGATACAATCAATTTTACATAAATATGCTGACTTCATAATATGCAAATTCGTATTTTGAGATCCAAGGCCATTATGATGATGTCACGATACACTTAATGGCCAAATGAGACATGGAATCATATCTTCGACTCATACTCTATCTAAATATGGACAAAAATTGAAGGTCACGGTTCATTCCAAAGAGCTATAATGGATTTTGTATAGGCATGTTTTTGCCCATATATGCTATGTATTAAAAGAGCTCGCGCGCACGGGCATTTTTCTTGAATTGACGCTCATCTTGTTGTTAATGGACATAAAGAGATAAACATGGTATAAAATTCCTCGAAAAAATATGAGAAAGATCATGAAAGAAAAAAAAATGGCGATTCTATGTTGTGTAATGGTGTAACGCGCGAAAACGCGCGCGCATGCTCTTGCGCGCGATTTTTTATAAAATGCTTAAAATGACCTGAAACGTATGCAAAAAAAATTTAAGACGATTTCGAGCATTTAAAATTTTTGCGCGCGTAATGACGCGCGGACATACGCGCACGCGCGCGTTTTTTGACCTGAATTTGACCGGACTGATATTGACCTTGATCATGATAAATATGAATGAGATATTACTTTTGGTTATGAAGATATGATCATAAGTTGATTTTCAAAATTGTTCACAAAATGGCGCCTAGATGACGTCATCAATCAAGGTCAAAGTTGAAAACTTTGCTGTGCCTTGTTCATATGCCTATACATATGTGTACCAAATTTTAAGATATTTGATTGAGCCATTTTCAAATTATCTTGCACACAAAAAAGTGGGTCGAAATAAGAAAAATAAACTAGATTTGTAATACTTGTTTGGTACAAGTATAGGTGGGCTGGTCCAGCTAAAATTTTAGACAAAATGAAGGGCACATTTGAGATAGTTAATTGTCTCAGCTACATCATACTCAAAGTTCAGCGTAAACGAAGCTAAAACGACGGAGATATTGCTCGCGAAAGACGGGAATGTAGAATCCAGTTTTGAGAAAAAGTCATGTCCCATAGAGAATACACGCAAAATGTGAAAAATTGACATGCCTCCTTTAATCGCAAAAAATACGCCATGATGACTATGCCAAAATGAAGGATCGTAGTCACTTTATTTGTAGAGAATTGTCTCAGCTACAACATATACAAATTTTTAAGAAAATCGATCAATATCTACAGAGAAACAATCAATTTTCCGTAAATATGCTGACGTCATAATATGCAAATTGGAATGTTGAGTTCGAAGGCCATTATGATGACGTCATGAGTTAATTGAGGGTCAAATGAGACATGAAAAATATCTCCGAATCATACTTTATCAAAATATGAAAACAAATTGGGGTCACCTTGCATCCTAAAGGGCTACAATTGATTTTGTATGGGCATGTTTTTGCCCATATATGCTATGTATTACAAGAGCTCGCGCGCACGGAAATTTATGTTAAACGGTCGATCATTCCGTTATTAATAGTCATAAAGAGACAAACATGGTATCAATTTGTTCTTAAAAATATGTGGAATATTATGAAAGAAAAAAAAGGAGATTCTATGTTTTGTAATAGTTTTACGCGCGAAAACGCGCGCACAACGCGCGCGAATGTGCGTGTGCGCGATTTTTTATCAAATGCTTAGAATGGCCTAAAACGTATGCAAAATGATTTTGAGACGATTTTGAGCATTTAAAAATTTTGCGCGCAAATTGACGCGCGGACGTACGCGCACGCGCGCGTTATTTGACCTGAAATTGACCGGACAGATATTTACCTTGATCATGGTAAATATTAATGAGAAATACCTTTTGGTTATGAAGATATGATCATGAGTTGATTTTCGTAAAATTTTACAAAATGGCGCCTAGATGACGTCATCAGTAAAGGTCAATGTTGAAAACGTTATTGTGCTTTGTACATATGCCTATACATATGTGTGCCAAATTTGAAGGCATTTGATTGAGCCATTTTTATGTTATCTTGTCCACAAAAAAGTGGTTAGAAATAAGTAAAATAAATAATAATAAATAAATAAATAAATAAAGGCAATTCTAACGAAATTATAAGGTGGTCTGTACGTTATACAGCCCACCTGATAATAAAGAATAATAATAAAGGCAATTTTAACAAAATTATAAGGTGGTCTGTATTAGATACAGCCCACCTAATAATAATAATAACTAGACATATAATACTTGTTTGGAACAAGTATAGGTGGGCTGGTCAACTTAAATTTGAGACAAAATAGAGCAAAAATAAGCGAGATACTGCTTAAATATTCTTGAAAAACAATATCATGTAGTTTCATGACGTGAACGAAATTCACCTTCTATAGGGATAACGCAAATTATGAAGGCCTTTTGACATGAGGCCTTTAATCGAGATTTTCAGTATGATGACGTCATCAAAATGAAAAATGGTTTTTACTGAGCTGATAGAGAATTGTCTTAGCTACAACATATCGAAATTTGGAAGAAAATCGATCAATATTTACAGAGATACAATCAATTTTCCATAAATATGCTGACGTCATAATATGCAAATTCGTATTTTGAGTTCCAAGGCCATTATGATGATGTCACGATACACCTAATGGCCAAATGAGACATGGAATCATATCTCCCACTCATACTCTATCTAAATATGAAAAAAAATTGAAGGTCACGGTTCATTCCAAAGAGCTATAATGAATTTTGTATAGGCATGTTTTTGCCCATATATGCTATGTATTATAAGAGCTCGCGCGCACGGACATTTATCTTGAATTTACGCTCATCTTGTTATTAATGGTCATAAAGAGATAAACATGGTATCAAATTCCTCGAAAAAATATGAGAAATATCATGAAAGAAAAAAAAATGACGATTCTATGTTTTGTAAAGGTGTTACGCGCGAAAACGCGCGCGCATGCTCGTACGCGCGATTTTTTATAAAATGCTTAAAATGACCTGAAACGTATACAAAATAAATTTGAGACGATTTTGAGCATTTAAAATTTTTGCGCGCGCACTGACGCGCGGACGTACGCGCACGCGCGCGTTTTTCGACCTGAAATTAACCGGACTGATATTGACCTTGATCATGATAAATATGAATGAGAAATACCTTTTGGTTATGAAGATATGATCATGAGTTGATTTTCAGAAAATTTCACAAAATGGCGCCTAGATGACGTCATCAGTCAAGGTCAAGGTTGAAAAATTTGCTGTGCATTGTTCATATGCCTATACATATGTGTGCTAAATTTCAAGGTATTTGAATAAACCATTTTCAAGTTATCTTGCCTACAAAAAAGTGGGTCGAAATAAGAAAAATAAATAATAATAATAATAATAAAGGCAATTTTAACAAAATTATAAGGTGGTCTGTATTAGATACAGCCCACCTAATAATAAAGGCAATTTTAACAAAATTATAAGGTGGTCTGTATTAGATACAGCCCACCTAACTAGACATATAATACTTGTTTGGAACAAGTATAGGCGGGCTGGTCAACTTTAATTTGAGACAAAATAGAGCAAAAATAAGCGAGATACTGCTTACAAATTCTTAAAAAACAATATCATGTAGTTTCATGACGTAAACGAAATTCACCTTCTATAGGGATAACGCAAATTATGAAATGTTTGACATGAGGCCTTTAATCGAGATTTTCACTATAATGACGTCATCAAAATGAAAAATGGTTATTACTGAGCTTGTAGAAAATTGTTTTAGCTACAACATATCGAAATTTTGATGAAAATTGATCAATATTTACGGAGATACAATCAATTTTACATAAATATGCTGACGTCATAATATGCAAATTCGTATTTTTAGTTCCAAGGCCACTGTGATGATGTCACGATACACTTAATGGCCAAATGAGACATGAAATCATATCTCCGACTCATACTCTATCTAAATATGAAAAAAGATTGAGGATCCCGGTGCATTCCAAAGAGCTATAATGGATTTTGTATAGGCATGTTTTTGCCCATATATGCTATGTATTATAAGAGCTCGCGCGCACGGATATTTATCTTGAATGGACGCTCATCTTGTTATTAATGGTCATAAAGATATGAACGTGGTATCAAATTGTACAAACAAATATATGAAATATCATGAAAGAAAAAAAAATGGCGATTCTATGTTATGTGATGGTGTTACGCGCGAAAACGCGCGCGCACCAGCGTGTGCGGGATTTTTTTATGAAATGCTTAAAATGGCCTGAAACGTATGTAAAATAAATTTGAGACGATTTTGAGCATTTTAAAATTTTGCGCGCGTACTGACGCGCGGACGTATGCGCACGTGCGCGTTTTTTGACCTGAAATTGACCGGACTGATATTGACCTTAATCATGATAAATATGATTGAAAAATCACTTTGGGTTATGAAGATATGATCAAGAGTTGATTTTCGGAAAATTTCACAAAATGGCGCCTAGATGACGTCATCAGTCAAGGTCAAGGTTGAAAACATAGCCGTGTTTTTTCCATATGCCTATACATATGTGTGCCAAATTTCAAGGTATATGAATAAACCATTTTCAAGTTATCTTGCCTACAAAAAAGTGGGTCGAAATAAGAAAAATAAATAATAATAATAATAAAGGCAATTTTAACAAAATTATAAGGTGGTCTGTATTAGATACAGCCCACCTAATAATAAATAATAATAATAAAGGCAATTTTAACAAAATTATAAGGTGGTCTGTATTAGATACAGCCCACCTAATAAATACTATTGTAATTTTTCAATCTATCTACAACTTTTGTATTTCTAGTCATGTCAATGTCTTTTATTGGACAAGACCTTAGGTATGAAAGTCCAGATCTAAAATATTTAAAATATTACTTGATGAAATCTTACCAATATTCTCATACTCAATGTCAAATGTTAGTACACGCACTGGAGCACTTTCAATATCTTCAGACGAGTTAGTTTGATAATCTGTTTCACTGGAAGTCGTAGTTAAATGAGAAAGCGACCAGTCCACGATCTGTTTAGCATTGTGGTCCCTCTTGCTTAGAGCTGGAAAGGGAGCTTGTATCTGTAGGCTGGATGATGTTTCATATGAAGCATAATGTTGCAGGGGATTCAAGCTCTGCAGTCTAGAAATTGAAATTGAAAGTTATGTAATACAAATATTAATAAATACTAGTGTAATTGTTCAATCTATCTACAACTTTTGTATTTCTAGTCATGTCAATGTCTTTTATTGGAAAATACATCAAGTAGAAAGATAATAATTTTTTTTTAAATATTGATACAAAAGCAGTTTTAGTTAGAAAAGATAACACATTATTTATTTTTAGGCTTTTGAAGAAAAAAAAAATCATCACCATTTGTGTATGTTTGATACAATAGATTGGGTAAGATCGGAATTAGACCTCTGACAAGGACTATGAGAAATGTACTTAATTTTTTTCAAATTGTCTTGCTTATTGATTGCTGTAGGGGCGTGGCAATGATGAGAGGTACAAAACATACTAATACGATCAATTATTTTAACTGATACCGCTTACCTTTTCAACTTGAAGAGATGGACAAGACCTTAGGTATGAAAAGTCTAGATGCCATGAGTTTGCGTTTCATGTAGATGCCACAGATCTTTACTTTGCAACCTAAGATTTGAAACGGAGAAATACATATACCATAAAGAGAGCGAAAATACTTCTCAGAATAATAGTTGTCACTTTAGCTAATCTAATGTGTTCAACTGAACAAAAATACATTTTCATCAGTGATTATAATTGTAATTTAAATGTGTTTGGGAAAAAACCACTATGTCACTAACCACATTGAAAGTTTAAGAAAATGTGATAATTGTATCAATTGGACTATGGAACTTGGAACCTTTTTTGTTATAATAAACATTTTGAACTCTTCTTGATCTTGATTTTTGATCCCAAACATTTCTTTAAAATCTTAATCTTGAATGTGTTGACCTTGAACTTGAGCTTTCATTTGTAATCTGACTCTACAACAGTCTTATCTTAATCTTGGATACTCTGATCTTGAACCAAATCCTATCGTAGAGTCTACAGAGAATTGATTAAAATTACCCTCTGGGGAATAGAAGGGAAATATTTACCTTAAATGGTATATAACAAACAGAAAGCAGCTTACATCGTACATATGCTCGTTAGAGTTTCTTCAATCACATCTTTATACTTTAATTGCTGCCCTATTCTATGAACAATATTGATCAAAATCTGGCTGATTTAGTAATTTATCTATGTTTTTGACCTGTAATGGTTGGCTTCCTCTTAAATTAAGAACACAGAATGTTCAGTTTGTTATTGTAGCATCTAATATCCGGCATCTTAACCCTTTATCATAAATGAATATCAACACTATGTAAAACTCAACAAAAAGTTAGTAATTTATTTGTATGTACATGTACATGTATGTCTAGAAGAGGAAGAAGACAAAAAACCTCACCCTTATTGTAATGTCGGTGTTCAAACTTTGCTAAGAAGATCACATCAAAGGGCCACTTAGCACGGTAGGATCTTGCAGTACACCTTGAATCAGATTATACACTATGCAGATCCAAACCCTTTCATCGGGGCCAAGGTAGGATGAGAAGTTAGTCCAGGACGTTGAAGACACGGTGGGAGAGAAGTCTTTTTCTTGGATATGATTTCAGGTCCACTCCATCTCCGACTCTGAAGAAAATGAAATGAATGAAAACAAAATATTGAGTTCGATACATGACTCATGAGCCTACTACATAACATTCTACATTTACATGTAGTCTAAAGGCTACCATGTTATATGTAGGCCTAGATTAGATCTAGGTCTAACTCCTGTCAATTTAGATCTCCCAAAAATACAAGTAGTCTAGATCAAGGACTAAGGGACGAACTCCAACTTCTAACTGATTTAAGTTAGTCCTGCACAAAGGGTGCAATGTAGAGACTAGATAGACATCTACCCTAAATCTAGTATCATGTAGACTAAATCTACATTAAGATCTTAATCAAGATCTAACTTGGTCTTGGGTCTGACACTGTGGAGTCCAATTTTCTTTCATGACATGTTAAAAAATGATATTGTTGATTGTTATTATCAACATGAAACAATGTGTACCGCACTGCCTATATACCGGCAAAAAACAAAGTAGATAATTTGGAATCTAGGCCTAGATCTAAGCCTAAATCTACAATAATAAGCAGTAGTCTACTGTCTAGTCTAGTCTAGACCTAGATCTAGACTTATCATCAACCATACAACGCGATGATTCCTAAACCGGTGGTAGGCCTAGACTGATTTTGTTATCAAATTCAAGAATAAACTATTTTTCTTAATGAATTTGGACCTGTCCTAACCAAATATTTAACGTCTTCAGACAGGTACAGTTGGACATGCATGAGTTTATATTAATGGGACGGAAATGCATGAACCGGTGCAATTCGTCAATCTTAACTCTACTATTAAAGTTTATCTCACTTGGGGAATGCTTTTAGTTGATATTTATTTCAAATATCGTTCGGTTAAAAATGAGAGGAATACTTCCTTCTAACAAAATTACAATTTAGTTGTTAACAGAATGATTTTTTTTGAAGAAAACGGAATTTACTTACTTTTCGAGGACCTCTCCTGCAGTAGTTTAGCGACGCAATTTTGTGGTTGATCGATTGACCCAACATCGACTAGCCTTGATTACAGAGCCATTTACATTTAACCTAAAATTTATCAAAATCAATTCCAGCTTAAATTTGATTCGAGAAAAGGTTCAGCTAACGAGCATCAGTTTTAAGCCAAAAGTGATTCGGCCTTAAAAAACCTGGAAAATTAGTTAAATTTCCCCAGCTTGGCATTGTTTAAGCTACGAAAATTCACAAATTCTGAGTCGAAGAGTAAGAGCTGACGTAGGCTGGGGGAAGGGGGGGGGGGGCATACCTGCCACCTCATGAAACTTGATGTTACTTAGACGATGCATCCGAAAAACGATCTATAATTATTTTTAAAAAAAGACAGTGTGCCTTTAACGGTTCCTTGCAGAGCACGAAACTTTTAAATTCGCTGTATTCGGCGATTCGCCATTCTGCTTTAAAAAAAAAGCTAATGCAACCCGAAAAAGATCTAGACCTATTGATACTGATAGTTAACGCAATAATAATAAATGATAATAATGATGATAGTAGTGGCAACAAAAATAATATTAATAATAATAACAATTATAAACTAGATTCTAGACCTAAAAGTTATAATAATGAAAATGTATAATAATGATAATTTATTTTATCAGCATATTATTTTGTTTAAAGTCAAAATGGACTAATATAGACCCTAGGCCTACATTATTTTAGCTTCCTACGATTCATACTAATACATGCAACAATAAAGGTATTCAAATTCTATTCATTGCGACTGTACATTGAAAATTCTAAAATAACAATTGAGAGCGATAATCAAACATCCTAACTTTCAGTCAAAAACTTGGAGGTTTATTACCCACGTTTTAACCTTTGCAACCTTTGCATCCTTTCACGCATTCGTATCATTATGCTTTCTCACGGCAGACTAACTAAACAGGATCGTCTAGATTTTTCTAGACTAGTAGGATTTTAATCTATTTTATACAAGATTGGAACAAGAACCTACCACAGCTCTGACATCGTCTTCACATGTCTGCAGCACTCTATGAGGTAAACCAAGTCTTCCTCGTCTGTGCACTTCACCCAGCGCAGATATAGCCACCCTTGTGAAAAAGTACTGCAAGTACTGCGGTATTACTGCAGTAGTACTGCAGTACCTGTAGTACATTATGTGGTACTTGTAGTACCTGTGGTATTACTGCGGTACTACTGCGGTACTACTGCAGTAATACCGCAATAGTAATGCAGTATCTGTAGTACATATGTAGTACTTGTAGTACCTGTGGTATTACTGCAGTACTACTGCGGTACTACTGCAGTATTACTGCAGTACCTGTAGTACATAATGTGGTACTTGTAGTACCTGTGGTATTACTGCAGTACTACTGCGGTACTACTGCAGTAATACCGCAGTGTACTGCATTATCTGTAGTACATATGTGGTACTTGTAGTACCTGTGGTATTACTGCAGTATTACTGCGGTACTACTGCATTATTACTCCCGTACTATTGCACAATTTGCGGTACCCATGGTACTACTGCAGTACTACTACTGTACTGCCGTAGTACTCACAGTACAATCTGCGGTATGGTACTTCTGCGGTACTACTGCAGTAATACCGTAGTACAATCTGCGGTATATACTCTTTTTAACCTATGAATAAGTAGTTTGATAACTATAGATTCTACATATTTTTTGCTATTTTGTCCCTATTCTTTTTCGACTTTTGAGATGTCGTCCTATTTTGTTTATTATGTTTCTGGATTTAGATTGTTCTGACCCATTTTTTACTTATGTTTCTGGACTTCTGAACTAGTTTTTAATCTTTCATTATTTCCTGGCTATTTACCTTATATTATCAATACTTCTTTACAATTTATTAGATTTTTGCTAGTTGCCTTTAATTTTTTTATAAGTTGGGGCTTTTTTCCACTAGCTGTATTTGATATATACACTTCAAGAAATCATTTACCAACATTTGTTTGTCAACATATATAAAAAACTAGAGATTTATGAAGAGTGCAAATTTACAAACAGTGAACGAAAAAGAAAGAAAAAAAAATGAAAGGCATAAATATTATCAAAAAGAATGAAACACGCGCCTATAGTACCACAAAACAACAGCATGTAACAACTACTTTTAAGTTTGTTTGTCATTTTGTTGGCTCCTTTCCATTTCCTTTATTGATGTACCATCATATTCTTCTGTAATTATAGTTATTAATTCCTTACTTCTGTCATTTTGTAGCTATATTTCTGGCATCTCTAATATTTAATTTTTTCTAGCTCTTACCATTTTATATTTGTGTAATTTCTTTCAATTTCTTTAATACTTCTACATGATATTGATAGATGTTTTTTGCTCGGAGGGGGTGGTCATAAATTACACTCTTTTAGAGACCCCTTCAAAACAATCTACCTAAACTGTTCAAAACCCAGGAAATTAACCAGGAAATAATGTTTTGATGGTTGCCCACCATAAAATTATGTTTGTTTTTAAACATTCAGTAGTATTAAAAGAAATTCAACAAATTAATATTAAAAGTATGTCTTTTTGTGTAAATACAAATGAGTTCAAAGATGATTCGAACAAATTACTGGCCCTCCTCAGATCAGAACTCGACTCTCCCGGCTCTTTAAAATATGAGAGTATAATTTTATTGAATGATCATTTAATTAATTACGAATTTTTTGATTATATCTTCGACTTAAATGATCTATCTGTCTTTTTAAATCTGAATCAAATAAATACAAACAAAATGTTTGCTAACTACTCCATTGTTTCGATGACCTTGAACTGATTCAATAATATGGACTTGTAACAATTTGCCCCAAAATAAATACAATTATTAGTGTGTTTGCTGCCATCTAGTGGTGGAATGCACACTGTATTTTCAATTTTGAATAACTCTTCACTCCAGCCATTACTTTGCCGTTTCGCCAGATTTGTCTTCCTTTAAAACCCAGAATTTAGGGGATAAGGGTTAGATTTACACCAGGAAAGAAGAATTGTAAGAGAAGAAGAGTATTCCAGAGCGAGAATTGAACAACATGAGAAAATAGATCGAACTCGAAGTAGAATTTCAATTTACCAAGCTTTCATAGATGCAGTCACACTGGTCTACAGACTACAGTACAGTCCCACACAACCACTCATGTGTGGGAAAATATCGGTCTGCACAAAACGACCAACTTTGCTTAGCTGCTGGAGCTATACTTTAAAGATCAACATTTTCTCCAGGAGGTGAGTAATAAGATTAAACATAATTTAAGGCTTTATACAGAATTGGGTATGCTTTCTGTAAAATTAGGAAATTTGGTTATAGAGTAAAGTACCCGGTTTTCGGCCACTTAACCCTAATAAGGCCGGGGGGGGGCCATTATGGCCCCCCCCCTCCACGATTTTTCTGATTGTTCGAGAACGCATATGGATGGCGCCTCGCCGCTCGCTGACTTTTTTCTTTAGAGTCTTGCGCATCTTTAAAAAAAAAAAAAAAAAAAATCGGACCTATAGTTACAAGGTCACGTGACCTTTTGTCTTTGCATGTCAGCCCGAAAATTGCTCATTTTTGTGATTTGTGTACAAAACATATGGAAATGTCATTTTTCCTAAAAATAGATCAAACATTGGTTATTGGGTCTTGTTTTACAGTTTAGGTGGTTGTTTTGGGAGTCAAAATAGTTGAATTGTAGGAAGAAATGAAAAAAAAAAAAAAACAATAACATAAATAAGTTAAAAAAACAATGAAATACATAAGAAATTATCAAAACAAGAGATAACATAAGGAATAAGCTGGCTCTTCCAATTTTTTTTGTCGTATTATTGTTCCAAATGGTCTAATGAATATATGTAGTGAAAAAGAATGCTTAAATATGAATAATATAGGATTTATGGGTAAAAATGTGATTTTATGACGTTATTTGCATAAATTACCATAAATATGCAAATTAGGGATTTTTTTCAAAAAATTGAAATTATCATATTGTTCTATACACTTCACTTGACACGCGTGCAAATTTTCGCGGAGATCGGCCGTTTTACGGCCGAGATCTTAGGGGGGGGGCCATAATGGCCCCCCCCCGGCCGTAGTAAGACTTCAAATAGCCCGGCCTTATTAGGGTTAAGACAAAATCCTATTTATTGGACTCTTTTTATTATCATTTCTTGTTCAAATCATGAAGCAAATATTATTATTATTTAAACAAAAAAAGAATCCCCCAAAAAAATCACGAATTGCCATGACAATATTCATTTCAATTTTCACTGTTTTGGAGCCGGTTATCGGCCGAGCGTTTCAGTTTACGGCCGCATGTACAAAGTCAATAGGAAGCGCTCTCGCGCGCGCCGTGCGTTTCTGCGCTGATGTATAGCACAAGCGGGCGGAGCAGCTATCCCACGCCGGAGCTCCCGGGTGCTCGCCTGGCCGAATACAGGCACAGCAGTGATCGGAAGTTGGAATCTGAATTAGACGGACATATCGTGTGTGCGTCGCGGTGTGCGGCTGCATTGATTTAATACATGCGATGAGATAGTTTTGAGCTTGCGACCAGCACAAAATCGGGCTCTATATCTGAAAAATACTTGAAATAAAGCTCATTTTATGGTACCCATATTTCTTACATACACGCGTAAGAAACTCGATTTTTCAGATTTGGGTAGCGGGACCGCCGATTACATCGCTAAAATGTGATATTTTAGGATATATTTTTCATTGCAAATGTGGTTCTTCAGTGACACTGGCATGGTATGGTATGTGTGGGATATGTGTTATGCTATTATGCGATGTATTTTAAAGTGATTTTACCATGTAGCCAACCAATTGGCCGAAAACCGGAGCTGACCGATTACCGGGTACTTTACTCTAGACTCTAAATCTCATTCTTTTGATTTTTTGTAAATTTTGTTCATGAAAAAATCCAAACGGATCGCAATTACAATTGATGATAGTAGATTATATTCCCTACTGTACAATACTGCATCCATGAAAGTAACGTACTCCATGGAGCTCCGATGCCAAAGGCGAAGCTCATGCAGATGTGGCCCGTTTATGAAAACGATTCAAACAGCAGCTGAGCGGGTTTGGTCACATGTTTTCGCAAAGTAAATACTGAAAAAGAGGTAGTCTAATAGTAATTACAACTTCGACTAGACTTAACAATGTTTTTTTTTACTCCTTTGGGCAACTTTCCAACCACTTGAAATCATAATATGAAGTCTCGTTGGGGAAAAGGGGTGATTCTTTATGCTAACCCAACGATTCATCCATGTTCGTTGATTTAACATGGCGTAGAGAAAGTACGCATGCGCGGTCACGGCGGAGCAAATATTAATATTCATGATAGGAAGGGGTTTTTCGGCCACTTACGACAAAATCCTATCTTTAGAACTCTTTACTTCCTATTATTATCATTTATCGTTCAAATCATGAAGCAAATATATTATTATTCAAACAAACAAAGAATCCCAGAAAAAAAATCATGAATTGCCATGACAATATCCATTTCAATTTTCACTGTTTCGGAGACAGTTGTCGACCTAGCGAGACAGTTTTCGGTCGTATGTACAAAGTCAATAGGAAGCGCGCCCGCGTCGTGCGTTTCCCCGCTGATCTATAGCAGTAGCGGGCGGAGCATGCACATGCACATGTAAGTGCATGCATCATTCATGTAGTGATCGGTCCAGTGATCATAATTGGAAAGTAGCTAATAAGCCCGGCCCCCTATCACGCCGGGTTGGAGGGACCATGTTCGTGTACCCAAAATCTCTGGTAAAGGGGTACTTTAACACAACAAAGTCTGGCCCATATTGACTTATAGGGTGCTTTAAAAAATCTGGCCCGTATTAAAATTACACACAGGAGATCGGGGTGCTTTCAAAGGGGGAGGGGGGAACATGCATACGCTTACCCTAAATAACACTGAGTGGGGGGGGGGGGGGGCGGCTCATCAGTCATTAATTAATGCATGTATATAGTCATTCGGGCATCACATGTCCGTCGTGAGGGCGCTATTTGAGTTGCTGCCGAGCTTGATTTTTTAGCTCTGATTTTATCTGCTTTTTTAGTACTTCTTCATCTGTTGATACCATTTTATTTTGATGTGATGCATTGGAATATGACTTGGAGAGTGAACAGGACAGGTATGGAAAAGAAGTGTTGTGTTCTACTTGTGCATTTTGTGATTTTAAGTTTAGGATGGTCAGCGTCCAGTATATGTACGAGCACTGACATAGTACCCACGTATATCGGGCATTACCAGGCACCGTCTTTCTCACAAGAGACTTTGAATTTGGACAGAACAATGGATGTTCATACCCCCGTATCGAGAACCTCTTACAGCCCCGAACAACTCCTTTCATTACGTAATACAACAATAAAACCATCGGTGGAAATACGTCTTGTTGCTAAGGAACTAGGAATCAACAGACGGGGCTGTCGTGCTGGGCGTCGAGTACGTCGCCCGATCAAAACACGAATTTCTTGCAGGAAAAATGAGCTTAAGACTGTCAAGGAACCTCAACACAAAGTGAAAGTGAATCCTAATTTGAGACACATACAAGTCATCAACAAGAGATGTAAAGATAGACATCCAACTATTATGCTAACAAACGTACGGTCGATGAATAAAAAGATTGATGAAATGACTGCAACAGTTAATCATTATGATGCCGATATTGTCGGTGTAACTGAAACCTGGTTTGGTGATTCAAATCCTGCTGTAGCCAATACTATGCAGGGCTACAAACTTTTCCATCGAGACAGAACTGCTCAAAGGGGTGGAGGGGTTGCCCTCTACTTGCGAGAGGACTTACATCCTGTTGAATTCGAACTTGACCGGGTCCCACCTCATCTTGAAATAATCTGGATTAAAGTTAATTTGTATGACTATGTGAAAGGTAATGCCAACCTCTTTG
Organism: Strongylocentrotus droebachiensis; assembly: GCA_035222895.1. NCBI lineage: Eukaryota > Metazoa > Echinodermata > Echinoidea > Camarodonta > Strongylocentrotidae > Strongylocentrotus > Strongylocentrotus droebachiensis. Next base: position 43,841 of record JAVYIG010006765.1, on the reverse strand, counting down.
TATGCGTCGTGTACTCTCCACCCCGTACACCGCACCAAGATGACATAATCACCCATCTGATTACCATGGGGGACCATATCAGAAGCACTCATCCAGACTCTTCCATGTTGATAGTTGGAGACTTCAACGATCTCGATGTTTCTGTGTTTGAGAGACATCTCAATTTATCGCAGATGGTTAAGCAACACACCCGCAACAATCGCATTCTAGACATGATTTTCACTGATCATCCAGAGCATTATAGCGAACCCCTTATCAAAGCTCCAATAGCCAACTCTGACCATGCTACCGTGCTGATGACTGGATCATCTCAACTTTCTTCAGACAACGTCGTCAAGACCTACAGACGCCCTCTACGGGACTCCAACATTAGATCCTTTGGGAGATGGATAACGGCCTATAAGTTTGATTGGTTACATCACATTGATACTACTACGGATGAAATGGCAGAGGCCTTTCAGGAAGTGCTCATCCAGGCGTATCATGAACACTTCCCATTAGTCGCATCTAAACGAGCAAAATATGACAAACCATGGATCACGCGTCGCATCCGAGCCCTCATCGAGAATAGGCAACGAGCGTATGATTCTGGGAACTTGGACAGGTTTCGTGCCGTAAGGAATCTAGTCCAGCGAGAGATAGCAAAAAGCAAGGCATCTTTCTACCCTCGGAAGGTTCAAATGTTGAAACAAAGTGAACCTTCCCAATGGCATCGGCAAATTCGTAGCATGGCTGGAGTTACCAAGTCTTCGCTAACCCTTCCACCCTGCCTTGGGCATAACGAATCGCAGAAAGCTGCCAGGGTTAATGAACACTTCGCTAACATCTGTAACCAGCTCCCATCACTGGACTGGGCATCTCTACCATCTTATCTTCCACCCTTACCACCACCGATCATTCATGCCCATCAAGTGTATAACGTCTTACGTCGGTTGAATGCATCCAAGGCAGCGGCACCGGGCGATATTCCAATCAAACTTATCAAGGAGTTTGCAATGGAACTCTCGGAACCCCTCTCGGTGATATTCAATGCCATTCTTCACACTGGGAATTACCCTTCGAGTTGGAAACGAGCAGTTATCACTCCTATTCCGAAGAAACTACAAGTTTCACAACTATCAGACTTACGGCCCATCTCCATCACCGCAATATTCTCACGCGTGATGGAAACCTTCATCTGCAGATGGGTTACTCGCGACCTCTCACCTGTTATTGACCAGAAGCAGTTTGGTAATGTTGCTGGCAGCTCCACGTCACATTACCTCATCAGCCTTCTTGACACAATCGGAAAGAATCTAGACAGACCTGGCCACTGTGCATCTTTGTGCGCGATCGACTTCGCAAAGGCGTTTGATAACGTGAATCACAATGTTGTAATTGGAAAGTTAATCAACTACGGAGTACAACCTGCACTGATTCCAGCGATTTGTAGTTTTTTGAATGAGCGCAAACAGGCAGTTAGAGTTGGTTCGAGCATTTCTTGTGATCTGGGAGTTACATGCGGAGTCCCCCAGGGCACAAAATTAGGTCCCGTGATTTTTCTTGTCATGATTAATGATGCGCTGAGTGAATTCAACCACAGGTGGAAATATGTGGATGACCTCAGTGTAGTAGAAATCCGCCGAGCGAATGAACCCTCTACTGTCCAACTTCAACTTGATAGTCTTGTCCAGTGGTGTGAGTCGAATGACATGAAGCCCAACCCTACTAAATGTTGTGTCATGAATATCTCGTTCGTAAAGCAAGTGCAGTTTCCTAAACTCCAAGTCGCGGATACCAGCTTATCCGTGGTCGACCACCTCACGCTACTTGGTGTCCATCTTCAAGCCGACTTGAAGTGGGACATCAATGTTTCAGCGATGGTTTCGAAGGCTAGCAGACGTCTCTACATTGTATATCGCCTCAGAAAATGTAGACTTCCGACCTCTGATTTGGTTGCTATTTATGCTATGTACATCAGACCTGTACTTGAATATGCATCACCTGTCTGGTCCTCGTCACTGACCACTGCTCAATCCAACGACATTGAACGTGTGCAGAAAAGGGTCTGTCGAGTCATCCTTGGTGGGTATGACTCCTACCGCGGTGCTTTGGATCTCCTCCATCTTGATTCTCTCCACTCACGACGAGAAGGTCTTCTCCTCTCTTTTGCAAGTGACCTTCTCACGTCAGCTCGCCATCGTGACTTTCTTCCAAAGTCCCGACGATCACTGTCTGGAAGGCAGTTACGGAACTCACATCTTCTCCATGAACCAAAATGCAGGACCACAAGATATTACAATTCTAGTATCCCATCAATTGTTCGTTTATTAAATAGGAATCCCGACCTCCTCATATAGGTCTAGCTATTTGATCCTATACCTCTATTTGAATTTATATGTAGTTTTACGAATATAGTTTTGATAAATATGATTTTAATAAATAGAACTCTGATAAAATGCAGTTTTTAAGAATTTTATTTTGAGAAAAGAAATGTAATTTTTAGAGATATAATTTAGTTAAATGCAATTTTGATCCGATAAATTATTATAAAAGATATTCTCATTGCCAATCTATACAACTCAGAAGAACAATGTATATTATCTGACTTTTTAAATTTAAATTTGATAAATGCAAGTTGATCAATGCAATAATTATTAATGTTATTTCAATAGATGTAATTTAATAAATGTAATTTAATGTTTTCAAGCCGGGTTTTACATCAGGTATTCATTAAGATCATACATAACAATATTTAATAATTGTATTTTATCGATTTATTTTGTATATATACTTCATGTAAATGTTACAGTTTAATCATTTAGTTTCAATTTTTTAATGATCAATAATAATTTTTCTCTTAATACATTATCAACATTTCCTGCACCGACTCTCAAACTGTATATCTGATCTTATACCCTTTGATTTTCTATTTATCTCATATCCAAGTATGCAAACCGAACTCAATATTATTATTATTATTGTTTTCATTATTTATGATTCATTTACTATGTACTGTTTATATCTGGATTAATTTTAAAGTGTTAAAGCATATAATTATATTTTTATGTCTATGGAAATTTTACCTTGTAAATTCACTTGTATCAGCCTCCAGCTGTATTGTCGAATATTGAATAAAACCTTATCAAATCAAATCAAATCAAACATGTCATGAATTTGCAAATGATGCAAGTACAATTTGTAGAGTGTACTAATATCAACTCATAATTTTCGCTATATTTGATTTGAGAGCATAATACAATTCTACAATGACTGTGCTAATCTTTTATTTATTTTTCAGGGTATCTTCGGCTGCGGGAAAGTCATCAACGTGGACTGTTCCAGTGAACATGCAGTCTTGATTTGTACGACTAAACTGTCCAACACACTTCAAGGAAATTATGCAAGACATGTTTGAGAGTTTGAGAATTCATCTGTATGGGATCCCTATAGAGGAAAGCTTTTCAAAATTATGCCAGTTATGCCGACCAGCAAACATTCAGCAAGTACATCCAGTACAATCGACCCTGTCACCTTTGTTCGGTCGGAAGGAATCTGAGAAAGTAATCTTCAATACACAGCTTTTTTCAAGCAAAACTTTTAAATTTGCCGCACAGATGTGACGTATCCGCCTCTGTCTGTGTTGTGAGGACCCTACGTCTCAAAAAATGTCGCGCAATGCATTGTGAGGGGAACCGGCTCGATCATTCACTTAATTTTTGCTCATTAAAGCCTTACTGCACTACTTGTAGCAAACTTGTAGAAAACTTCCCCAATCGGTGCCTGTTGGTTCCCCAACAGGCTGTATGGATCTTTGTCTATCTAATCGACTCGACTTTTCAGTGGAGTGGACTTGTACTTTAACACTTATTAAAGTAAGGCTGTGCATACCCGTGTAATGAGGTACTCGAGTACACTCCCAGGCTTACAGTCGAATACTCGGACGCCATGTTTTTTTTTGTTGAATTTTTTTGATATTTTGTACTTTTTTGTTGTTGATGTGAACTTCTTTATGTATAGTAAAATTATACCTTTGCCTTCACACATATAATTCATCAATACAAAATTTTAAAGAATTCTTTTTTAGAATATTTATTTTTGTCATGACATCTCATTAAAACTTGCCAGATAGCCTTGCTACTGGTATGACGCAGCACTTTATAGTCATCTTTAAGCTGTTCAATAATGGTTCACATTTATCTGCCAGTTTTACCAGTATTTTATCAGCAAAAATATAAAAATGCTTGTTTTCGTGTTAGGAATATCTTTCATTCAGATTAGATTTACATTATAATAATTTGGTTTACACAACTGATATGTACATGTATACATGTATATGCCCCAAAATTTGCCAGCGTTTGAGACTTTCCATCTATTTAGGTATTCATGTTTAGAGAGAAGGTTGAGTTCTGGGAAGAGGTGAGAAAAAAAATTGTGAGCTTTATCATTGTATTATGCAAGTGTGGAAGAACATCAGATAAAAATGTTCCCTGAAAAGCATCGATCTTCAATTGCCTTAATATTCTCAACATGGCATCTAACATTATAAATTGAGGTTCGATTTTTACGCCACATGTTCATGTAGTCCCATATTCACATCTTTCTGTGTACAGTGCTTGTAACTTTACCAAGACTGGGCCAAATTTCTTATAATTTTGATGATTCCAGAACCTTGCAGTACACACCATGCTAGATGATCAACCTGACCTGGTCGATTCCACAACGTTTCTTTCACAATGCAATAGCATGACCAGAACTTAACTTTATTTTTAAGCTGTTCAATATTGGTTCTTATATATCTGCCAGTTTCACCAGTTTTAAATGACATTGTTTATTGTGCTCTTCAAACAAAAGCTGATGGAAGACCGAAGAAGATTGTTTTGATGTTACAATTTGTTTTCTTCTATTAAATGTGAAAATATCGAGTTATTTACTCATCCGTTCACTTGCCGATGACAAAAAATTTGCTAAAATGGTTAATTCACTTAGTGTAATCTTTCATTGTGCTGAAACTAAGGCCTAAAAAAAAAAATTGATGACTTGGCGTAACCCGCCCGACCCTATTTTTATCGCCGACCCTACGCTTTTTTTTTCTTTTTTTGTTGTAATTTTTGTAATTTTTTTTTTTTTTTTTTATTTTTATTTTTTTAAATGTTAGTCAATACATTGTGAAAATACTAATATTTGTGAACAGCCCCTTCTAAACCTACATATTCACCTGTTTATCCTGTTGAAGACAGTGTCTGAGATATCTCAGACTGGGGTCTGTTGGAAACCTATTAATGCGTTCGTATGTTTGCATTTTATGTGCATGAGGTTGTATGTACATGTACATGTATGTATGCAGGGGGGGGGGGGGGGGCAGGTGTATGTATGCATCCCCCAGGTCCCAAGGTGATCAAGATTTCAACAATTTCTTGCTCACTTTGCTCACACAGTGTGTGTGTCCATATATGTGTGTGTGTGTGCGTGGAGTTATTTGAACATATTGTGGTCTACCCCTCTCATCAGATCATCCCCAAGGTCTGAGGACCTATCTACGCCACTGTATGTATGTATGTGTATGAATGGCTAATTTCATGTATGCAAATATAAGCAACAACAACAACAACCAAAAAAAAAAAAAAAAAAAAAAAAAAAAAAAAAATCGCCCTACCTACCCTAATTTTCAGTGACCCGTTACGCCAAGTCATCAATTTTTTTTTTTAGGCCTAACTTGTGTTCAAGAAAATATATATTTGCCCTAATTACTTTGTAAGTAAGAGTACTGGTAGGAAGATTCCACTTGCCTGGTTAAAATGTCATCTTTAGTAAGTTTCCTCTTTACCATCAGATGACTTAGTTATATGTTACATTCTTTTATATGTAACCTAGCTAAAATAGTCTAATTTTGTTCAAAATGTGAGATTCAGGATTTTGGTATTTCCTAATGAGGGTATCTTAAACCCTCTGCGTAATTTTAAGCGTCAGAAATCATGTGTACATGTAAATATGATATTTTTTTTAATCAAATGAAATTGATCATTTTACAGCGTTTCAATAGAAGCTGTTCTTTGTAGTGGCCCATTTTCTCCCTGACTTTGACTTCGACTTCAAATCTGCTTCAGCAATGTTCTAAATCTTGGGTGCTCGTTTTGAGAGGGTTTACTTATTTGAAAAATTATGCACCATTTTAAGGTATTGACTTCTACTCTAATGTCATGTGAAAATCAGCACAATCCTTTTTTCGACCTATAGGTCGTTTTGTGGTGTAAGGTCACATATGACATTGTCCAGTATCGTTTTGTAACAAATGATTATAACATATTGATAGAAGAAGTACATGTACATGTAGGTTGCAAATTTTTTTTTTTTGTGACTTGGTGGAGTCTTGGACATTGTTTTTTTTTGGTTCATAATAATCAAAGTACATGTAGTTTCATATGTTATACTTCTATTTACTTGCCCTATTAAAGACTGTGAATACAACAATTGGTCCTTGTGTATGAAGCTGGAACACATTTGTTCCAAGATGTTATTGCAGTTTCGGAAAAGGATATTTGATATGTAAACATTCATAACAAACAATTATCAGGGATGCCAATTTTCAGGCCCTAGCGAGTTATTTTCAGAACATAGTTTACATGTTTTTTTTGTACAAAATAGCTAATTCTACAGGGGTTGTAGGTGATTTGCAGGCCCTCTGATCAATTCTAACTGGCATCCCTGAATTATAAAATCTTCAAGGAAAAAGTTTGTTTTCCTATTATAATTAATGTTTTTGTTGGTGATAGTACATTATACAGCTATTTTTCATGTAAAGTTATGATATCTGCTTTTGCCAAAGAGTTTGTGTAATTCATAAAGCAATCTGTCATTGTGTGTGCAGCTAAAACAAGTTAGTCATAGTAGTTTGAAAGTACAATGTTAAAGTAGAGGAAATAGTTAAATACCTAGACAAATGTACATATTTACCTTAAAAATAAACTTTGTTATGATATGAAATTCTTTTTTTGAAATGTTCTTATTCTTGTTAAAAGGTTCATTAATTTGTGATAGTTCTTGTATCGTGTGAGAAGGATGTGCACAGATTAATCAAAGCCAGCTCTGTAGTTGAAAACCCAATTAATTTACCGGAGATAACTGAATTTTATTCCTGATCATTATATTGCGCACTGTTGACATTAAATGTGCTGATCAATTGTATTCTTTCTGAACTGGCTTTGTTTTTTCTCCCTGCTCTAAAGTGTGAAAACAGTACCTACAGTAGAACAACTTCAATACAATTTGTATTAATGTACACAATTTTTAAATTTGCAGATATTTCCTGGAGGACATTCAGGTTGTTATGATTGACATCCACCTTGCATGCATCTTTACTGCAGTTTTATATCTGGGATGTACTGCTGTAGTACCGCAGTACAAGTGATTCAGTAGTACCGCAGTGGTACTGTAGTATAATTACTGCGGTAGTACTGCATCAGGTACCGTGGTAGTACTGCAGTAGTACTGCAGTACAAGTACTGCGGAAGTTTCGCAGTAGTACCGCAGTAGTACTGCAGTATAAGTACTGCGGTAGTACTGCATCAGGTACCGTGGTAGTACTGCAGTAGTACCGCAGTTCAAGTACTGCGGAAGTTTCGCAGTAGTACCGCAGTAGTACTGCAGTATAAGTACCGCGAAAGTACTGCAGAACAAGTACTGCGGTAGTACCGCAGTATTACTGCAGTAGTACTGCAGTATAAGTACCGCGAAAGTACTGCAGTACAAGTACTGCGGAAGTTTCGCAGTAGTACCGCAGTAGTACTGCAGTATAAGTACTGCGGTAGTACTGCATCAGGTACCGTGGTAGTACTGCAGTAGTACCGCAGTTCAAGTACTGCGGAAGTTTCGCAGTAGTACCGCAGTAGTACTGCAGTATAAGTACCGCGAAAGTACCGCAGTACAAGTACCGCGGAAGTACCGCAGTACAAGTACCGCGGAAGTACCGCAGTACAAGTACCGCGGTAGTACCGCAGTAGTACCGCGGTAATACCGCAGTAGTACTGCAGTACAAGTACCGCGACAGTACTGCGGGACAAGTACCGCGGAAGTACTGCGGGACAAGTACCGCGAAAATACTGCGGTCCGCAGTAATACCGCAGTAGTACTGCAGTACTTGTTCCGCAGTACTACCGCAGTAAATATACTGCGAAAAGCGACCAATTTACCGGAGTAAATGTACTGCGAGTACCGCAGTACATACCGCAGTACAAGTACTGCGGTAGTACCGCGGTAATACCGCAGTAATACCGCAGTACTTTTTTACAAGGGCACTGTAGGTTCTTGGTTTGTTCTCTGATCAGAAGACCCAGTCCTCTCATCGTCTCTCTCGATACACTCTGCTTCTCTGATGGGAGTGATGACGGTGCTCTAAGGTCGATGTGTGTGAGCTGCTGTCCTCCGGTCCGACGAAGACCAGCCGTGATCTGAGCTATGTCTCTCTCTGCATCATCGATAGTGATATCGATACCTCTCAAGCCAGGAAGCGATGAGAGCAGACCTTCATAGCTTTGTGACGTCACACTCTCGGCTGATAGCTTTGTGACGGATGGAAGCTCAGGAGGAGATGGAGGGAAACTGAGAGAAGAGTCTGAGATGGTAAGATGGTTCAATGAGGTGAAGGATCTGAGACAGGACCACATTCTGGCAGTCATCTCAGTAGATAGCTGGCATTTCTTTACGAGGAGTCGACACTCGTCCTGGAATTAGAACAGATAATGAAATACAGAGAGACTAAATGGTTACTGAATCACATTAATGCTGTAATGCGAAACCGGGTACATAGCGTGACTCATCCCCTCTGATAACGAGGGAAAATATAACTCACTTATAATTCAAAAAAGGGTTATCTTTAATCCAGTTAGTATATGTTAGCACCTCGTTATCAGAAATTAATGGTAACTGTCATATTATGCCTTTTTTTCAAGTTCCTCCAGCCGTCCAGTCTTAGTGTCAAATGGGCGCTGCTATGACATTGCAAACAATGGGTACGCGTAGGGTTGTTTTAATAGGGTACGTTAAAATACGCTAATTTTACCATAATATGTTCAAACAGTTCAATATAACTATCGACAACTGACGGGAAGAGAAATATGCTAATTACAATCGTAGCCATCAAAATCACGATACAGAATGTGGCCCAATCACCCCTTTGTATCTGTAAGAGCTATCTTTGATTGTATTACTTAAAAATGAACATTTATTTGCGTTTTCCGGTCAGGCGCAAACAGTAAATTGCTTTCCTAAATTTTGGAAGTCGTATATATGTATAAGATATCTTCCTACCTGGAAACCCGATTTTCCATCGTATTCGAAACATCCACCATCAAGATACCTATAATATTTGATATAGAGAGTTGAAAGCGACAAAAACAAATATATTAACACAAAAACAATGGTAATATTTTGGGGGATTCATGACATAACATCGATATCGGACATGGCCTGCGAGTACCGTATGATACTAACATGCAGAAGGTTCTAGTGAGTTGAAGAGCCCTCATAACATTTCCATTCTCTTTTGTCTCCAGCTATCCTAGTCCAAAAGATCATTTATACTCTCAACAAATATAGCATTAAAACCAATGTAATTCGTTGTGAGTAGTGCCATGGGAAATGCGAGTTGAAAGAAAATAACTGCCTACAAATGTGTAAATAGTTATATTGTCAGTTTGGGATGTAAATAAGTAGGGATATGAGAAAAATATACCCCATGACTCCCACCACATCCCACCACCGCGAGAAGCCCTTGAGCTGGCTGGGGCAGACTAGAGGATTCCCATGGGAAATTATCGCATTGACTTTTTGATAGTATTTGCATGCCCCCTCCTTTCATCTAACCTATTTCAAATATATTTTTTATTCACAGCAGTTTGTGAAGTGTGATTATTTTGTACTGATCTTACATTGATAATTCGTAATACGTTCAAAGATATTAACATTATCGAAACAATTTTGATAAGACAAAATCACACAAAAAAAACTATTATTCACCTTTTATAGTTAACATTACAGTAAGACTTTCTGTTTAATTTTGTCTACTTTAATTTCATTGAGAAATGTATGAACATCTACTCGAACTCACTGTAAATGCAGTCTATCCAAAGCTTTCAAATTTGTTGACGACTCGACAAGTTCAACCAAGGGTTCTTCGTCCAAGCTCTTTATCCCAGACAGACAAAGCCGCTGCAGGTCCTTGGTTTGTTCTCTGATCAGAAGACCCAGTCCTCTCATCGTCTCTCTCGATACACTCTTCTTCTCTGATGGGAGTGATGGCGCTGCTGTAAGCTCGATGTGTGTGAGCTGCTGTCCTCCGATCCGACGAAGACCAGCCGTGATCTGAGCTATGTCTCTCTCTGCATCATCGATAGTGATATCGATCACTCTCAAGCCAGGAAGCGATGAGAGCAGACCTTCATAGCTTTGTGACGTCACTCTCTTCGCTGATAGCTTTGTGACGTATGGAAGCTCAGGAGGAGATGAAGGGAAACTGAGAGAGGAGTCTGAGATGCTGAGACGGTTCAGTGAGGTGAAGGATCTGAGACAGGACCACATTCTGGCAGTCATCACAGTAGATAGCTGGCATTTATTTACGAGGAGTCGACTCTCTTCCTGGAATTAGAATAGATAATGAAATACAGAGAGACTAAATGGTTACTGAATCACGTTAATGCTGTAATGCGAAACCGGGTACATAGTGAGACCCTCCCCCCTTTTGTACTATAGCTTAAAGGCGGACATTACATGAATAATTATAACCACAGTATACATAATTGACTGGTAGGGTGAGCAGCGATATAGGCGATATAAAATTATAACGAGGGAAAATATAACTTACTTATGATTTTAAAAAAAATCTTTATCCAGTTAGTATGTTAAATAATAATGCTAGGTTGCATCTCGTTAACAGAAATTAATGGTAATTGTCATATTACACCTTTTTTTTTCGAGCCGTCCAGTCTTAGTGTTTGGATAGGGTACATAAAAATACGCTAATTTTACCATAATATGTTCAAACAGTTCAATATAACCATCGACAACTGACGGGAAGAGAAATATGCTAATTACAATCGTAGCCATCAAAATCACGAGACAGAATGTGGCCCAATCACCACTTTGTATCTGTAAGAGCTATCTTTGATTGTATTACTTGAAAAGGAACATTTATTTGGGTTTTCCGGTCAGGCGCAAATAGTAAATTGCTTTCCTAAATGTTAGTAGTCGTATATAGTATTAGTATAATATATCTGCCTACCTGGACACCCGATTTTCCATCGTATTCAAAACATCCACCATCAAGAGACCTATAGTATTTGATATAGAGAGTTGAAAGCGACAAAAAAAAAAAAAAAAACACAAAAACAATGGGACTTTATGGGGGGGATTCATGACATAACATCGATATCGGACATGGCTTGCGAGTACCGTATGATACTAACATGCATAAGGTCCTGGACCCGTATTCAATTCAATACTTAAGTTAAAAAAAATAAGCTTTTTACTTAGTATTTGGCTTAGATAAAATACTTAGCCAATTTTGGTATTTAATTCACACTTTTGGCTAAGTATTTTACTTTAAATTTAAGTCAGCTCCCTACCAGAAGTAAGCCAACTATTTGGAGGCCTTGATTGGCAGGCATATGGTTTTCTTACGCAGTATTATAGCCTGCGCGCATTTATATCAGCGCGCCTTTATTGTAATGCGCATTACTTTTAATTGACCGTGATACGTCACAATGCTTATCAGTAAATATTTTACTTAGATTTTGTATGACGCAAGTATAAGTCTAAAATGCGATTTGAATACAAGATAAGTAAATTACAATAGCCATTTACTTAGTAAATGTCTTACTTATGCTAAGTATTGAATCGAGTACCGGTCCTGGGGAGTTATTTCTCAATCAATCTATCAGGCTATAGTTCATCAAGACGTTGGACATAGCCCTCCTCTTAACATTTCCAGTCTCGTTTGTCTATAGCTATCCTAGTCCAAGAGATCATTTAGACTTTCAACAAATATAGCATTACAACAAATGGCATACATTGTAAGTAGTGCCATGGGAAATGCGAATTGAAAGAAAATAACTGCCTTAAAATGTGTAAATGTTTACATTGTCAGTTTGGGATGCAAATAAGTAGGGATATAAGAAAAATATACCCCATGACTCCCACCCCACCCCACCACCGCGAGAAGCCCTTGAGCTGGCTGGGGCAGCTGAGAGGATTCCCACGATAAATTATCGCATGGACTTTTTGATAGTATTTGCATGCCCCTTCCTTTCATCTAACCAATTTAAAATTTATTTTTTTATTTACAGCAGTTTGTGAAGTGTGATTATTTTTTACTGATCTTGAATTGATCGTTCAAAGACAATTAACATACTCGATACAATTTTGATAAGACAAATTCACACAAAAGCAAATCTATTATTCACCTTTTACAGTTTACATTACAGTTAGACTTTCTGTTTAATTTTGTCTACTTTAATTTCATTGACAAATGTATGAAAATCTACTCGAACTCACTGTAAATGCAGACTATACAATGCTTTCGAATATGTTGACGACTCGACAAGTTCAACCAAGTCTTCTTCGTCCAAGCACTTCATCCCGGACAGATTTAGCCGCTGTAGGTTCTTGGTTTGTTCTCTGATCAGCAGACCCAGTCCTCTCATCGTCTCTCTCGATACACTCTTCTTCTCTGATGGGAGTGATGGCGCTGCTGTAAGCTTGATGTGTGTGAGCTGCTGTCCTCCGGTCCGACGAAGACCAGCCGTGATCTGAGCTATGTCTCTCTCTGCATCATCCATAGTGATACCGATCTCTCTCAAGCCAGGAAGCGATGAGAGCAGACCTTCAAAGCTTTGTGACGTCACTCTCCAGGCTGATAGCTTTGTGACGGATGGAAGCTCAGGAGGAGATGGAGGGAAACTGAGAGAGGAGTCTGAGATGTTGAGATGGTTCAATGAGGTGAAGGATCTGAGACAGGACCACATTCTGGCAGTCGTCACAGTAGATAGCTGGCAATTCTTTACGAGGAGTCGACACTCGTCCTGGAATTAGAACAGATAATGAAATACACAGAGACTAAATGGTTACTGAATCACGTTAATGCTGTAATGCAAAACCGGGTACATAGTGAGACCCCCCCCCCCCCTTGTTTTGTATTATAGCTTAAAGGCGGACATTAAATTAATAATTATAACCACAGTATACATAATTGACTGGTAGGGCGAGCAGCGATATAGGGAAAATAATAACGAGGGAAAATATAACTTACTTATGATTTGATTTTTTTTTTAAATCCAGTTAGTATATGTTATATAATATAGCCTAGGTTGCACCTCGTTAACAGAAATGAATGGTAATTGTCATATTATGCCTTTTTTTTTCCTCGAGCCGTCCAGTCTTAGAGTCAAATGGGCGCTGCTATGACATTGCAAACAATGGGTACGCGTAGGGTTGTTTAGATAGGGTACGTAAAAATACGCTATTTTTACAATATGTTCAAACAGTTCAATATAACTATTGACAACTGACGGGAAGAGAAATATGCTAATTACAATCGTAGCCATCACAATCACGAGACAGAATGTGGCCCAATCACCCCTTTGAATCTGTAAGAGCTATCTTTGATTGTATTACTTGAAAAGGAACATTTATTTGCGTTTTCCGGTCAGGCGCAAATAGTAAATTGCTTTCCTAAATGTTAGTAGTCGTATATAGTATTAGTATAATATATCTGCCTACCTGGACACCCGATTTTCCATCGTATTCAAAACATCCACCATCAAGAGACCTATAGTATTTGATATAGAGAGTTGAAAGCAAAAAAAAACAAAACAATATTAACACAAAAACAATGGAAATTTGTGTTGGGATTCATGACATAACATCGATATCGGACATGGCCTGCAAGTACCGTATGGTACTAAAATGCAGAAGGTCCTGGACCCGTATTCAATTCAATACTTAAGTTAAAAAATTAAGCTTTTTACTTAATATTTGGCTTAGATAAAATACTTAGCCAATTTTGGTAATTAGTTCACACTTTTGGCTAAGTATTTTACTTTAAATCTAAGTCAGCTCCCTACCAGACGTAAGCCAATTATTTGGAGGCCTTGATTGGCAGGCATATGGTTTTCTTACGCAGTATTATAGCCTGCGCGCATTTATATCAGCCCGCATTTATTGTAATGCGCATTACTTTTAATTGACCGTGAGACGTCACAATGCTTATCAGTAAATATTTTATTTAGATTTTGTATGACGCAAGTATAAGTCTAAAATGCGATTTGAATACGAGATAAGTAAATTACAATAGCCATTTACTTAGTAAATGTCTTACTTATGCTAAGTATTGAATGGAATACCGGTCCTGGGGAGTTATTTCTCAATCAATCTATCAGGCTATAGTTCATCAAGACGTTGGACATAGCCCTCCTCTTAACATTTCCAGTCTCGTTTGTCTATAGCTATCCTAGTCCAAGAGATCATTTAGACTTTCAACAAATATAGCATTACAACCAATGGCATACATTGTGAGTAGTGCCATGGGAAATGCGAGTTGAAAGAAAATAACTGCCTAAAAATGTGTAAATGTTTACATTGTCAGTTTGGGATGCAAATAAGTAGGGATATAAGAAAAATATACCCCATGACTCCCACCCCACCCCACCACCACGAGAAGCCCTTGAGCTGGCTGGGGCAGCTGAGAGGATTCCCATGGGAAATTATCGCATGGACTTTTTGATAGTATTTGCATGCCCCCTCCTTTCATCTAACCAATTTAAAATTTATTTTTTTATTTACAGCAGTTTGTGAAGTGTGATTATTTTTACTGATCTTGAATTGATTTTTCAAAGACATTAACATACTCGATACAATTTTGATAAGACAAAATCACACAAAAGCAAAGCTATTATTGACCTTTTACAGTTTACATTACAGTTAGACTTTCTGTTTAATTTTGTCTACTTTGATTTCATTGAGAAATGTATGAAAATCTACTTGAACTCACTGTAAATGTAGACTATACAATGCTTTCGAATATGTTGACGACTCGACAAGTTCAACCAAGTCTTCTTCGTCCAAGCAATTCATTCCGGACAGATTTAGCCGCTGCAGGTTCTTGGTTTGTTCTCTGATCAGCAGACCCAGTCCTCTTATCGTCTCTCTCGATACACTCTTCTTCTCTGATGGGATTAAGTACGGTGCTCTAAAGTTGATGTCTGTGAGCTGCTGTCCTCCGGTCCGACGAAGACCAGCCGTGATCTGAGCTATGTCTCTCTCTGCATCATGGATAGTGATATCGATCTCTCTCAAGCCAGGAAGCGATGAGAGCAGACCTTCATAGCTTTGTGACGTCACACTCTCAGCTGATAGCTTTGTGACGGATGGAAGCTCAGGAGGAGATGGAGGGAAACTGAGAGAAGAGTCTGAGATGGTGAGATGGTTCAATGAGGTGAAGGATCTGAGACAGGGCCACATTCTGGCAGTCATCTCAGTAGATAGCTGGCAATTCTTTACGAGGAGTCCACACTCGTCCTAGAATTAGAATAGATAATGAAATACAGAGAGACTAAATTGTTACTGAATCACGTTAATGCTGTAATGCGAAACCGGGTACATAGTGAGACCCCCCCCCCCTTGTATTATATCTTAACAGGGGACATTAAATTAATAATTATAACCACAGTATACATAATTGACTGGTAGGGCGAGCAGCGATATAGGGAAAATGATAACGAGGGAAAATATAACTTACTTATGATTAAAAAAAATCTTTAATCCAGTTAGTATATGTTATTTAATATAGCGTAGGTTGCACCTCGTTAACAGAAATTAATGGTAATTGTCATATTATACCTTTTTTTTCTCGAGCCGTCCAGTGTTAGTGTTTGGATAGGGTACGTAAAAATACGCTAATTTTACTATTATGTTCAAACAGTTCAATATAACCATCGACAACTGACGAGAAGAGAAATATGCTAATTACAATTCTAGCCATCAAAATCACGAGACAGAATGTGGCCCAATCACCTCTTTGTATTTGTAAGAGCTATTTTTGATTGTATTACTTGAAAAGGAACATTTATTTGTGTTTTCCGGTCAGGCGCAAATAGTAAATTGCTTTCCCATATGTTGGTAGTCGTATATAGTATTAGTATAAGATATCTGCTTACCTGGACACCCGATTTTCCATCGTATTCAAAACATCCACCATCAAGAAACCTATAGTATTTGATATAGAGAGTTGAAGGCGAACAAAACAAAATATATTAACACAAAAACAATGGGATTTTTTTTTTTTTTTGGGGGGGGGGGGGGGGATTCATGACATAACATCGATATCGGACATGGCCTACGAGTACCGTATGATACTAACATGAAGAAGGTCCCGGTGAGTTGAAGCGCCCTCCTCATAACATTTCCATTCTCTTTTGTCTCTAGCTATCCTAGTCCAAGAGATCATTTAGACTTTCAACAAATATAACATTACAACCATGGCATTGGTTGTGAGTAGTGCCATGGGAAATGCGAGTTGACAGAAAATAACTGCCTAAAAATGTGTAAATGTTTACATTGTCAGTTTGGGATGCAAATAAGTAGAGATATAAGAAAAATATACCTCATGACTCCCACAACACCCACCACCGCGAGAAGCCCTTGAGCTGGCTGGGGCAGATTAGAGGATTCCCATGGGAAATTATCGCATGGACTTTTTGATAGTATTTGCATGCCCCCTCCTTTCATCTAACCAATTTCAATTTATTTTGTATTTACATCAGTTTGTGAAGTGTGATTATTTTGTACTGATCTTACATTGATAATTCGTAATACGTTCAAATATTAACATACCCCCCCCCCCCCCCCCCCCCCTCTATGTAGGCTTTTTTTTATCACCTTCTCAAACAACAATATAATCCTGCAATATACTTTATTACTGTTTTGGTGGCAGCACCAATAACGCCTTTGGCTTTCCTAGCTGTCTCCACATTCATATATATATTTTTGTTGTTGTATTTCATTGTAAATGTTTCTCTCTAACTTGTACGCTATATTTTGTATTTTATATGTTTGTTATGATGTTTTTATGATGAATGAAATAAAGTTCAATTCAATTTAATACTCGATACAATTTTGATAAGACAAAATCACACAAAAACAAAGCTATTTTTCACCTTTTATAGTTTACATTACAGTTAGACTTTCTGTTTAATTTTGTCTACTTTAATTTCATTGAGAAATGTATGAACATCTACTCGAACTCACTGTAAACGCAGACTATCCAATGCTTTCGAATATGTTGACGACTCGACAAGTTCAACCAAGTCTTCTTCGTCCAAGCACTTCATCCCGGACAGATTTAGCCGCTGTAGGTGCTTGGTTTGTTCTCTGATCAGTAGACCCAGTCCTCTCATCGTCTCTCTCGATACACTCTTCTTCTCTGATGGGAGTGATGACGGTGCTCTAAGGTTGATGCATGTGAGCTGCTGTCCTCCGGTCCGACGAAGACCAGCCGTGATCTGAGCTATGTCTCTCTCTGCATCATCGATAGTGATATCGATCACTCTCAAGCCAGGAAGCGATGAGAGCAGACCTTCATAGCTTTGTGACGTCACTCTCTCAGCTGATAGCTTTGTGACGGGTGGAAGCTCAGGAGGAGATGGAGGGAAACTGAGAGAGGAGTCTGAGATGGTGAGATGGTTCAGTGAGGTGAAGGATCTGAGACAGGACCACAACTTTGTGGTCATCTCAGTAGAAAGCTGGCATTGCTCTATCTCAAGCCTAGTATTCTGCAATAAATATAAACAGACAAACTTGTCACTTTTATTTACATCGATTTAAATATTGAGAATAAACGTGTGGACATACAGAATTCCACGTCAGTAAAGCTGAACTTACAAGTATTACATTCATATTCCGAGAATTAATTGAGTTATTTATACATCAAAAATGCAACTGTTTTTCAATTCCCTTTAAAAGTAAAATCCAGAGGATATCCCTTTGTTGAATATTTCAAAGTGAATGCATGCACCCGTATACCAAAAGTCACTCACCTGGACGATGTTCTTTTTGTGTAGAGTACCACCTCCACTCCTACAAAGAATATTTGAAAAGGAATGAGGGGAAAAATGTGATTCTTGAAAGCAAATATTGGGAAATGATATTACATTAATAAAGAATGCAAGTGAATTATGCATCCCCTCTTTACAGAGGTAAATGAAAGCAACAATCCTAACAATAACAATAATGATAATAATCATATTATAATAATGGTAAATAAAGTAACAAATATAATCATGATAATGATATCAATACTAATAACAATATCCATGAAATACCATTTTAATACATTGTTTGGTGTTCATGCCGTCTTAAAATTAAAAAGCGACATTAACACAAAAATCTGAAGTTCGCAGAGTATTAAAAAAATGTGATATTTGATCCATGATTTCCCATATTTAACACAAATTTATTTATTTCAATTGTTAGCAAATGGAGGGCAAAGTTTTTAACTACGAAAACTACAAAACGTTATCGTCAAAGGATTCCGGAGATATCGCGATCTAAAATTCGATGTCAGATTGGCCTGCGCGCTGTAACTCACGAACAAGTCTTAAAAACAACGAGACATTTGATTTATCGAAAAATTCAATCGATCAAATGTAAGATAATTGGATATGTTGCAAGTAAAATATCATACAATCAGTTAATACCAGGGGCGGCGATGTTTAGGGGGAGGGGATCGCCCCCCCCCCCCCCCCCCTCCAGAAAATTGGAAAAAGTGCTCACACAAAAATGTATAGCAAATACTGACTATAAAAGACTGCAACACTTTTTATGTTTGTTATGTTAGGCTCTGGAGGGCCCAAGAGTGCAGCGTTTGGACTAATAACAAGGTAAACGCTCTCGGCGGTCTCGTCTGCATTACGCAATTCAATATGATAACAAATTGAGGTTGGGACATTATTCATAGGCAGGGTGGCCCATTAGAAGCCCCCCCCCCCCCCTCCCATATGAAATCCTCTAAATATAATCATCATATTGAAGTGAATATTGACCAAGAGTCATCGGAAAAATTTACTATAATGTTTACCAAGATTAATAACTTTAATGGCACATGCACAAACAACAAAAAAAATAAAAAAAATTAATCCTCACATACTGACCTAAAATGACCTTTGACCTTGACTTTGTGACCTGGAATTTGCGTCATAAGATTTGTAATACTTGATAACCCTTGTGTACAAGTTTCATGGAATTTGAACAAACACTTTTGAAATTATGCTAACGTTTCAAATCTTGATGTTGATGCCACAAAAGAGTTTAAGTATGTTGACCTGAAATGACCTTTGACTTTAATTTAGTGACCTGAAATTCTACTCACATGATAAGGGGTACTTGATAACCCTTTGGTGTAAGTTTCATTGAAATATATACACCAACTCGTAATCTTCGTTCAGCAACCGACACATGTAAACTTAACATTCCCAAATCTAGACTCTCAGCAGCTGAAAAACGCTTTGCAGACTTAGCTGCTCAAAGACATGGAACAGCATCCCTCTTTCCATAAGGGAAATTACCTGTTTTGTCACCTTTAAAAGATCCCTCAAAACTCACCTTTTCCCCCAATGATCTATGTGATATACTTCCTGTACTGTACTTTTTTGTCCTCTTTACATATATTTGTATTTGTAAGTGCTACATGACTTTAACGGTTTTTAGCGCTCCTAAATATTCGATATTATTATTATTATTATAATAAGAACTGATACTTTCAAAATTATATTAACAATTCAAAGACTTAACCTGAGGTTAAGTTATCGATGATGATGCCACAACATAGTCTAAGTCTGTTGACCTGAAATGACCTTTGACCTTGATATTGTGACCTGAAATTCTGCTCATATGATTGGGAATACTTGATAACCCTTTAGTCCAAGTTTCATTGAATGAGAACTTATACTTTCAAAATTATACCAAACAATTCAAAAACTTAGCCTTAGGTTAAGTTTTTGATGTTGACGCCGCCGCCGCCGTCACCGGAAAAGCGGCGCCTAGTCTCGCTTTTTGCTATGCAGGCGAGACAAAAATGCAAAACTCTTCTCGCTCGGTCGCTAGCTACGCTCCCTCGCATGATGTCCTTCAAAATGTACAAGTTAACATTGCAGAAAATCTGTATTTCGTTGGTATCGCGTGCACAGTTTACACTGTATGTTTACAATATTAAGAGTTATAGAATTACATCAGTGCTAACAAAATTAATATTCCGCTCGCTCTTTTTATTAAGTTTTATTTTTTAAGGAGTCCCTTCCAACCTGGTTAGACTATACAAATATTGTCGCCTGAATTCCTAAGGGGAAATGGTGTACATCTTTCTACAATATAGTATTATTAAGTCAACCCCAAGGTCCTTCATTACATGACTAGACCTAGACTAGACCCTAGTCTAGATCTAATTTAAGTTTACTAAAAATTTACCTAGGGTTTACTAAATATTTACAACCCTTCGCCTCAGGGTGCACACTAATTACCGGCAATGTCAAGGTGAAGTGTGAAAAAAGAATAGGCCCTAGACTATTGCTTGTTTGTTTACTATATTTTTGCTAAGGAATGTAATGTTTTAATACAACAAAACTTCAAAAACATATGAAAGTGTAAGGGGGAAGTCACTTCAGTCACCTTCACCCCTCTCGTTTAACTAGGGGGTCTAGATCTAGGGTCTAGATCTAGACTATTTCTATGCTCCCTTTGCACTTTGTCGCCCGTTCATGAAGAGAAATCGCCGCCCCTGGTTGGTACGGTACCAGTAGTAGCAGTACCACTATCATCACTTCTTATTTACAATTTTGATGACACTTGTCGGCAAGTTTATGTTTTTTTTCGGAACGGACGCAAAAGACTGCAAAATTTGCCCATCTTTTATCAATATTTTACTAATTTCACCTCCAATTCCATACAAAATTCCGTCTCTCGGTAATTTTAGGTTTCTCTTTCCATAGGCATTAGATCTAGATCTAGCTAGATCTAGATCTAGTGATATCACTTTAGGCCTAGATCTAGTCTAGATAGGCCTATCACAGTATCAGACTTTCGAAATCTTACCGATTTGTTGAGATAGCGAACTATGGAGTATGGTCACACCACCATCAATAATATTATACAAATAACGCACGTCCCAGAGTGCAATAGCGGTGAATGCAGTACGCGCGAGGTTTCTTTAGATTGGTGCCGCTCTGTGCAACGAGCCGCTTGCGGCGAGTTGACAGTGCGAACCATCTGAAGAAACCGAGCGAACACTGCATTTACGTTTCGCACAACAGGGTCAAGTGCGTTATTTGTTTTATAAAATAGCGACACAAACAGCAACAAACAAAAGTTTAGATCTTAGAGTTCGATCTAGATCTAGAGTTATGTTGGTTCTACTAATAAAATGAGGTTCTACTAATAAAATGATGGTCTAAGACCTTGCAGGCTTACCAAAAAGTCCACGGGATTCATTGTTTGATTAAAAATAAAATGCATAGGGTGTCTAGAGACGAGTCTACATCAGACAGCTGAAATTCCTGGCTTCATTATAAAATCCAAAAGTCAAAACGGGTCTAAATCCAAGGCAAAAGTAAAATAAAAATTTGCTTTCTAATAATACCCCTAGCTAGCTAGAGCTAAGCTACGCGTACGCTGCGCTTGGGATCATGGTGGAGCGTACAATATTAGCTACGCGTAGCCTATAGCCTACAATGCACTCGAGGGAGCGTACTAGTACTACGCGTACGCGCGCGCACTGGATCTCCATGGTCACGCGTACGCGCCGTGCAATATAACTTTTTACTGCGCTTTTTCTGCACTCATTTCTGCAAAATCGTGCTTGCATCAAAAATTTGTCAATGCCATGTGACGCGTATTGACCAATCACGATGCTTAAAATACTAGAGCCATTTTATAAATAATAATAACCCCCATCAATTAAGATCTAGACCTAGGGTCTAACTTAGTAGTAGTAGGCCTAGTAGTACTAGATCTAGGTCAAGTAGACTACTATACTAGTGTAGTACTACTAGTAGTAGGCCATACTAGAATCTAGTACCTACCCCGAATTCAAGTACGTTAGTTGTTTAGTCTTGACAAACAGGTCCACCAAGGCTTCTTCGTCTCTGCCCCTTACCCCGGACACATGCAGCCGTTGTTGGTTTTCGGTTTGGTCTTCAAATAGAAGACTAAGCCCTCCAATTGTCTCTCCTGATTCGATTTTCCTGTCTGTGGTGAGTGATGTCAAGGCGTGTAGTCTGATATGAACAAAGAACTGTTCATCCATAGCCCTAGTCTGATTTTTAGGCCTGGATGCGGTGGTGATCTGGAAAGTGTTGCTCGTCTCTGCAACATCGATAGAGACATCGATATCTCTCGCTTCGGGTATCGTTGAGAGCACTCCTTCGTAGCTTTGTGACGTCACTCCCTCAGCCGATAGCTTTGTGACTGATAGAAGGTCCGGAGGAGATGGAGGGAAACTGAGAGACGAGTCTGAGATGATGAGAGTATCTAACATCAAAAAGGCTTTGAGGCAGTTCCATAGTCCACTCGTCACGTCGGTAGTTAGAGTAGACCCCTCAAACTTTACTGTCCTAACCTGGTGTTCAGACAGAGCGGAGAGAGAGAGAGTGGGAGAGAAGTGGGGGGAGGGGGGCGGGGCGGTGAAGAGAAAGAGAGATAGAAACAAATAGTCAGAACAGTTGATGAAAATATCTATTGCATGTCTAGTCCATAATCTGGCTGTTCTTATATATCATCTCTATAATATTCTCTGCACTTACTTCGAGCCGCCCAAGATGGCGTTATCAACGAACTAGTACACCCTGTCTTCTCGCCGGTGGTAGAAGTAAAACAATCACGTCATCTTCGGCTTGCAGCAGGTATGGGGGATTCGCGGTGAAGGAGGTTATTTACAATGAAATCGGCTAGATTCTGAACCATCTAATGTCTTGTTTTGGTGGTAATCATTAAAGCAAACGAGATTGCAGCCTGACCATATATGAAAAAATTATTCGCTAAAGTAATTACATTTCCCTTCCCTACTCCTTTACATTCATAAGTTATAGATGTATTTTTTCCATGTTAAATCTAGAGCTCCTTTGTTTGCATAGGCTACTTGCTTTTATTGACCCAGTCTCATCATTTTCCCTATATGAATAGGCCCTAGTACCTAGTAGTATTTGTTTGCATTATTTTTCTCGTTTCTGGAATGCAGTACCTTGATCAAGGCCGTAATTGGGCAAAGATGTATAAATTATAATAATGAATCATACGTCTTGATAATTTTATCTTGCATTATTATTTAAGAAGATGCCGTCAAAAAATCAATAATCTATTAAAACAATCTTACCCATTTGACTTATAATTATAGCGGAGGGATGGAAACTTAATCAATCGTTATAAAATTATTATTGTAAACACATTTTGTCAAATGAAAATGTGCATACCTGACGTTTAAGTTGCTTTGGAAGATTTTGCATCCCAACGACGGTGTAAACAGTCGGTGACTTCAGAACAATACGCTCTGCATTCACACATCTTTGAACCAACGAAGACACGTTTCCTCCAGTACCCTTGGTCTCTGATGAGCAGTCAAGGAGAATGCGATATCGCTCGCTCTCATCCAAACAGCGGTTGGAAAGGAGCGCCTCCATTATTCGTACGCAAAGGCTGTTATCTGTGCCAGCAGCAAATCGGATTAGATTCTCATAGTCACCGATGTTTGCTTTGATGTTTCGTAGCAGTCTGTCCAACTTAGAAATCTTCAGTCGTAACATATATTTCTTCGTTTTAGCAGCAAGGTATTTCCCAGCCGAGTGTTCTTGGGCGAGTTTGTGATAAAACTCAATGTCAGTTTTAGTGGTGTCCGTGGACTGAGGAAGGGGTTCGATGTTAACAGTCGTCTTGAATACTATCCCAAGCACACATGCCCTATCAAGGGTTGCGGGAACTTTACGGAAATCGTGAGGAGTGAAGAGTACTTTTTTAGCTTCGTCGAGCACACCAGTAAGGGCAACTTCGCCTAATTGATGAATTATTTCCTTTAACATTTTTGGTGTGATTTTCACTCTTGACTTTAATCGTTTGTTTGCATAGTGTATTAGAAAAATATTCACACTATCTAGCAATTCTGTTTGGGTTGTAGTACCACTGTTCAGTAGGCCCTCGCTCCATAAGTGACATATCATGAGACAAAATAGGGGTGTCTTGACAAGTTCAGCAATAGGTGGTTGTTCATCAAGGTAATCCTTCAGACTTTTTCTGTTACAAGGATTCGAATACGAAGCAAAAAACTTGTCGATGTACTCGCATGAGCTCTCTCGCGAGAATCCTTCGATACTCATCTTTGTGTAAATCTTTGGAAGATCATCTTGATCGAAGAAGTTCTCTAGGTGAGGGCGTGTAGTTACAAGGACTCGGCACTCTGGAAATTCCTCCCAGCGAATGACACTGACAATATTGCTCAATGAGCTGCGCTGTGAAGAGGAAATACCAGCATACTCATCTAGTCCGTCTAGAATGATGTGACAGATTCCCTGGTTCTCTCTGATGAAACTCTCCAGATCCTCTGGTGTGAGATCATGAACATCACTCAAAAGCTGGGATTTGATGGCTTCTCCGATCGTTGTAAGCTCACTTGTGTTTCGGAATTTCACAACAAATAGAAGAGGCAGGTGTTCTAATGCTGACCCCTTTTCTCTGTGAACCCAGTCGTAAGCCATCTTAGCAACAGCCGTAGTCTTCCCTCGTCCAGCGGGGGCCGAAATGAGGATTCGAGCTGGTAGTTCGCCATTTACTTTTGTTGAAAATATTTCACCAACAGAACCCTGAAGTATTTCCTTCTTTTTCGTGTCTTTTCCACGACCGTCCTTCTTCACCATTGTGACAACCGTGTGCATATCTTTGAAATCAGCATAATCACTTGGATTCCACGGTGTCATTGGAATTTTACACAATTGATTTCGGTACTTATTCTCCAACTTTTCGCGACATCGCTGAACAGACAATGATGCCGAGATCTTCTTACTGTAGATATCTGGAATGATGCAAGCATATAAGACAAATTTACATATTGCACTCCATGTTCTCAGCTCCTTTCGTTCGTTAATTTTGTTTGATTTTTTAATTACATCAGGTTTCATTACTCCAACATGTTCCCTGTTCCCCATGAAGTAAATGCCGGGAAATACACGTAAAAAAAAATCCAACCTAAAGAGCGAACTACTCTGATATGAAGCAGAACAAAATACAGAACCAGTATGGCGAAAGTTTAAACGAAATCGGACAAACAATAAAAGCGTTTTGAGGTTATTAAAGTTGCAATCGCTATACGTACATGACGCAAGGGAATTTCAAATTGGCCGAATCGGTAATGTCACTGTGGTGTATAGTGGCGGACATCTTTCCCGTTTGTTCCAACACACGGAATGACTAAAATGTCAATTTGGCGAAATGTGTTACTTAGGAGGATCTTCCATTTTAAAAGGACATATAATATGCTATCCATAAAATATTGTGAGTAGTGCTCCGAGGGAGAAGGTGCTTTTGAGAAAAACAAAAATAAATGTTGTTGTTTTTTACACGACAAACGGGAGAGTTGTCCGTAACTACGTCACAATTCACTGACCAAATTGCTGATATGAGCTTCGCAAATATATAAAGTGAGGACATGATTCAAAAAATCATAATTTGTTATGTTATGGGTTCGATTTACAATTTTCGCTATTCAGTTTCTCTTATTTTATTCCACTTTTACACAAATTTACTAATTGCAAAGGGTTAATCACTCTTAGACGGGGAATTTCTCTTCAAATCGATATAAAAAATCAAAGAAAGTTGAACTTGATTTTTCTTACATATATATTCAACAAATTGTTGGTTTAACAAAATTCAATTTACAAGTATTTTATTTTTACTGAAACCGAGACGTATTATTGATATAAAGATTAAAGCCGATGAACAATTATATTAGTACATATAAACGGAAGGCAGACACCGTGACACGGCTTTTCCCGGAGTCAAATTATGATCAGATGAACACAGTAAATAGCATCATTATCTACCCGCCCCAATGCGCTGCAAGAAACTCCTCTAAATAGAGACGACAGAGCTACAGACAGGGGATGAATGAACTTGAAATGAGACGTTCCTCTCCTTTACCAACCTCATAGTATAAGAAAGAAAAGTTCGAGAATTGACAGAAGTATACAAATTAAATAAAGGGAAGATGAATACAGAAGCAGAAGCGAGAAAAACAAGTGGAATACAAACTGCTAGACTATGTATGTTACCTCCTTGACTCGTATTTACTGAGTCCGATCTGTCTGATTGGTTGATAAACTCATTTCTAGTGTCGTGAACAGCGCTCTCTTCGGCTACCAATCCCGTGGCGGCTACCAATCTACGGGAAGCTGTGAAAAGTAGACCACGTATTACGTTATTATGTTATAATTTGTCATTGTTATATGATCTATTTACATATGCATAATTCAATATGCCTTTCCAATTAATGAAACAAACAAGACAAATATACACATAGTCAGGTTATAGTGTAAAACATATTGAGACATGTTGCCATGTCAGATTCTTCGATAGCACTTCATGGACTGCAACCATAGTCAAAATTAGAATTCTAAGAGGATCGAGTCCTTAATTTTGTTCCGAATCATCCTATTTTTTGGTTGCTCAACCTGCTAACAATATCAAACAAGGACATTTTGGTTGTGTATACCGCACATAAACTTAAAGCTTAAAGGTGTAACAAACATTGAAGCATGTTAAAAACATAATTATCTAACTTTATATTTATGTTTAAATCACAGTGTTGTGATTAGTTCAAGTTTGCATTATAGCAAAATGACCATGGTAAAAATGTCCGGGTTATTTCATTAATCTCTATAATTAAAACAGAAGAAGATCCTAGAATGACTTAATATTACCATTTGAATAATGTTTATCCACAATGGAACAGAGTCCACCGACCTCAGCTCGGTCCAGAGCATCTTCGAGTTGTTTCCTGGTGACACCCTTTATCTTTAGATCCCACTGAGATAGTAGGTCTCTCAGAGCCATGTTGTAATCCTCTTTAAACCTCCTCAGCCTGCTCTGAGCTTCATTGTAGCTAAAGCCCATTTGATTGCAAAAGGTTGAATACTTTCCAGTTGGAAAGTCTTTTGAGAGTTCGTCAAACAAAGCATCCTTGTCTGCCATGATTATTCATAAGATGTGTTGCGATTTAATACAGAAAACGAAACCCTGTGAAAGAAAGAATTAGAAATTATGAATTAGAAAGGTACAACCCCCATTTTTTCTACGAGTCTGGATGGGAACCAAAGGGGAGGGGGGAGGGGGGGGGGGGGGGGGGGTCTGCAGCTTTTTATAATTATTGAATTACCAAAAGTCGGGCAACCACTACCCCGTAATTTGATAGTCAGGTCCCTCATAGTCGGGTAGCGAGGTGATCGACTGATATGTTTAGTATATTTAGTATATTTATATGACAAAGGTCCATTTAGCTATACTTGTATTTATACATGTCAGGTAAGCCATGCTTCATGATGATATTGTGAAAGTACATATATATGCTTTCTCCCCGATTAATTATTACCGGTCAAATACGTGTACCCTGTTTGACTAACCCTAGGACAACTAGTACTCTATTAAGACAACCGACATAAAATCACCTCAATATTCAGGATAAGTATTACCCTGATTACTATTCCTCTCAGACAACTACTCCTCTCGTAGGAAATTTACAACCCGGACAACATTTACCAAATATGCAAGCACAAGTCGGGAAAGATGCAAATTAGTGTACTCAAAATCTAAAAAGTTATGAAACATATTATATTGTCAAGAAATGTAATAAACATTCAAAACGCTGAACCATAATAAATAATACTTGGATTACGGGGTCCTCACTAAGAGAGAACATTATTTACACTGACTACCGTGTGTACACAAAACGTTGTTTCAACATGTACGTTTCATAGGTTTTGAATTTTGATTTAATGTTTGTTCATTCTAAATTCATCAACATACCTACATTTACAATCGTATTACTTTAGAAGAATGATAATGACATTGTATATCAGCTGTATACACGATAATAGCTCGAGTTCAGCAGCCAGTCACGGGACACTAAACAAAGGAAAACGCAACAGGGAACGACGAAGAAAAAGATGGAGAGATGAGCTGCAACAGTACTGGGGAAAGGTTAATTGGCACCAACAAGCACTAAACAGAGTCATTTGGAGAAAGCATGCTGAGGCCTTGATCGACACTGGCTGAAAAAGACCAGAAGATTTACCGAAAAGGGCGTCATCTTCAGATATAGCTTGAAGTGAACTCCTCTATAAAATCGAAAGAATAATAAATTCAAAATGCAGCGATACATATTAAGGACAGGAGAGAGAGAAAGAAATAGAGAGAGAGAGAGAGAGAGAGAGAGAGGGGGAGGGGTTGGCCCGGGGTTCATATTCAGTTTCCCTGGAATTCAAATTATTCCACCTGGTACTGATGAATGTATCTGCATGTAATGCAATTGCTATGTATGTGATAGTATATTAAAATAGTACCACAGTGTCATGTATTACCATACATAACATATTCAATAGCATTGTAGAAGAAGCAGATATTCACTTCTCCATCTATTTATCTCTCTGCTAAATCCTCCAAACAGTGGAATCAACCGACATGAATCAACTGTAAAACGAATTATTGTGAGTCCTGAAAGAAAAATTGTACATCATGGTTGTATTAAAGAGCAGCAATAGCGATTTTTTTTGTTGCCAACATTGAGCAACAATCAGTGCTTATATTGCTTTTCCTATAGCTTTACATGATATATATCAAACTATATCGAACTATAAGCGACGAAAACTAAATTGTCTTCAAAACATACATACATTTTAAATGCAACTCGGAAACCCATATGTATAATACGAGAAGCGCTGCCAACATTCATCTCCCTAAACATAGAACCCGAAGATTTCAATTTGACATTCGATACTCTGGGCCAAAATTTTGGAACACCTTACCATCTATTCTACACAAATCGCCCTCCTTACAGACTTTTTCCCGTAAGGCAAAAATGTATTTAATTGCTCGATATTGATACCCTCTCTTGTATTTATGTGTGAAATGATCTTTTGTGGAATTTAATGATATGTTTGTATGACCGATTATTTATTTATTTTGATAACTTGTTGCTAGTACTATTTGTATATTCCTAGGACAATGCTGTCGGATAAAGCTGTTGTCTGTTTGATGATTTTGCTTGTTTTTAATGATATGTACCCGCTGTCTATTTTACAATTGTACTTCGTTATCTTTATGATGTAATCGCAGACACATGTACAACCCAATTGATGTAACTTTCTCTTTATAGTGAACATGCCTTCCTATACTTAATTCTCTCCTCTCTTCCTTTCACTATTTTTTCTTTCCTATCAACGTTCTGTTATATACAATGTAATTTTCATAATAATATCTATAATGTTCTTTCGGTAACTGTGTTAATTTATTATGGGCGTTCCCAACTCAAGCTATGCTTTCCGGGTTTTCGCCTCCTTCCGTATCTGAATTATTTACTGTATACTCTATGTTGAAATAATTGTTACATATATCATGTGTATATACATTGTGTTTTATATTGTGCTGTTGAGAAGGAAATAAATGTTAATAAATACAAAAAATACAAAAATATCAATTAGAATGCAAACGACATAACAATGATCATGTACACAAATTAATATTTTTCTCGTACAAATCCTCCAGTTGCAACTTACCAAGCGAAACTCAGGCACATGCAAACAACTTATACATAAAGATATTTATTTATGACATATTGCCCATTTAAGATAATGTATTTAATATTTAAAAAAATGAATAAAATCAAAACGCTAGTCCAGGCGGAAAATAAGTGGATTGCAAAACCCTCACATAGTAAACAATGATACCTGGGACGCTAACATCTGTAAACCAAACATTATTTCATAATCATTACGTACACGCATCTCATTCCATCATAACTATGGTAAATCATGCGCTACAAGAGGTCAGCAAATTAAAAAAAATGTTAAAGCCACACTGCACTACTTATAGCTACTTGCGCCCTCTATATAGCAAACAATGCCTAATCGGCGACCATTGGTCCCCCATGCACGATCCCCTTTTTCTTATGTTATTTGAGAGTTGATTGGATGAGATAACCACCTGTCAGTGACCATGCAGGGAGGTCTAATCCCTCCTGGCCAAACTATTGCAGATAGGCTTGAAAGGGTATTTATACGAAGTATCTACACGTACTTCATCATCCTAGTTTCCATTTTTTAAAGGGGGGGGGGCAAAAGGACATGTGTATTTCTCCAATTCTATTGCGAGATAGAGAAAGAAAAAGAAAAAGAGGGCGGGGGAGGGAGGTATGGCCCGGGATTCAAATTCATTTTTTTCCCCTTCAAATTGGTCAACTTTGTACTGATCAATTTATCTGCCATGTTACGGTGCACAAAACGTACAACAATGTCGTTCATTGTCATTACATAATTCAAATAACATTGTAGAAGAAGAATACTAATAGTGAGAATATTCACTTCTCCCTCTCTTTTTTTTTCTCTCTGTGCTAAATCCTCCAAACAGTGGAACCCAGGGGATTATGATGGTACAAACGTTCAGGTTATACATTATACATGATCGAATCTCGGTTTGTTTGATTTTCGACTCAATCTCTCTCTCCCTCATTCTACTGATCTAATTTTCCTTTTCTAGAGCTTTTGCAATCATTTATTCTCCCTTTTTTGTTTTGTTTTTTTATTTTGCCTTCCACTATTTTCCTCCATTGTTTCCTTTTTTTAAATGTATCCCCCCCCCCCCCCAATTGAGATTTTCTTAGCTACGTATTTGTCTATTTATTGATTCCGAAGCATACTTTGTCAATGTTATATGATGAACTATCACTTCAACAAGCTCTGCTTCAAGTTAGTTCCTCTTTTCTCGTGCTTTTTCCATTATATTTGTCGTTTCATTGCATATTTTGTTGTGAAAGAATTATTCTTGTATTATGTTTTGCATGAGAAATGCAATCATTTGAATCAGAATCAGAATCTCGTTTTCATCATCATTTATATGGTAAGTCGTGCATTATCAAGAGATCAGCCGATTAAAAACCTGAGAAAAGGTAGCTAAAAGAAGTAATTTCTTCATTATCCTTGTTTGAGGTTTTAAAAGAACAAAACAATTATTGTAAGACCTACTACCTGGAATTAACTAGAAAAAGTTTGTCGTTAACCAGTAGCGTAGCTTCAAAGTTCAAAGGGAGGTAGTAAAAGGGTTCATGTATTCATCAAATTTGTATTGCGAGAGAAATAGAGGGGTGAGAGGGTTGGTATACAACCTGGTTCTGATGAATTTATCTGGCATGTGATTGCCATGTGACGGTACGTACAAATAGACCACAATGTCGTTTATTGTCATCAAAATATTCAAATAGCATTGAAGAGAAGGTGAACAAAAAAGAATAATACTACATTATGGGTAATCGTGAGACTATTCTTCTTTCTCTCTCTGCTAAATCCCCTAAACACTAAAATCAACAGAGCGGAATCTCCTGCGACACGAATTCTTATGAGTCAATACTAAAAGAGTGAATTACCACGTCATGGCTGTATTAAAGGTACTATGTCCCATTTGCAGGCCCCAAAATATGAAAATATTAAATTCCAACGGCATTTGAAAGATAATACTAATTTAAAACTTCCCTATTAAAGGTGGGGCTTGAAAATGTCTTCAAGTGGAAAAATAACGACTATTAGTTGTCGAATCGACTTAGAAGCTATAGAGCCAGTAATTAATAGTCTGATTTTCAGACCATTGTACCGAATGGTCATACGTTTTATGCTGCGCAAAGATTCAATCAGTTTAATTTGGGCCATTACAATAAGTGGGTTATTGATGTAAACAAATGCTCATGTACTCTTTACAGCTCATTTTATGTATGTTATTACCAACAACAAAAAAGCCAGTCAGTCACTCAATAGTGTCTGACAGTGAAGCCTAGCACGTAAACAGGTTTCCTTGCATTATTTGAATATTAGGACACTGCTAACGTTTAAATCTCACAGATAGGACATACATGACATATTCATAATTCCTGCAAAGTTCTACAGAATGTGAGGTTGGCTGCAAAAGGGACATGGTACTTTTAAAGAGTAGCAATGTGAAACGAATGTTGCTAAGATTCAGCAACCTTGCCAGTTTATAATGACCAGTTAAATACATTTTTCAGGGGAAATTAAATAACGGGAGCACTATCTTCAATGTTATCACGGCTACAAGCCTATTTAGTATCAAGTAGAAAAAACTTTACTTGTAACTTCAACTGCAGTTATTGGCTTCCATAATGTATAGATATTGCTCTATATTCTGCTCCAAATAATCACTATAATGTTATCTCTTCATTATATAGCTATATTAGTTTCCTTCATCATCCTTTAGATGCTGCCTATACGTATCGGATTGCATGGTGATGCAGATAAACAGTATAGGCTTGTGGTTGCACCATGTGAGAGACGGGGGTGATTTGGGAGTCCTGAAAAGAACTCTCGGTAAGCTTTCTTTCTTGAGAGTGTGTAGTCCTGTACAGGACTGCCCCCCCCCCCCCCGTAGATAAATGTTTCAAGATAAGACACATTTGTACGTGTGCTTTGTTGACTTCTGCAAAGCGTTCGATTTTTTTTTAACAGGAACGCTCTTCTCTTCAAATAAAAACACAAAATATAATAATAATAATAATAATAATAGTCCACTCAAAATTTTATTAAACCGAAACGGAAATTCTTTTCGCCCAATTGATCGTGAGCCCGGCAGCCACTGAGCAGCGCCAGATCGACGTTGCTCTATCCCTTATTGTTGAACGCCAAAACAAGGTAGCAACAACTCCCATCTTTTAACGTCTTTTGGTATGACGCGGCCGGGGTCCGAACCCACGACCTCCCGGTTGTGAGGCGGACGCTCTACTGACTGAGCCAACACTCCGGTCCATTCTACGTTATCATCAAAAATAATTATGTACGCAGATGTACGACTTTCTGTTTAACTCCAAAACAAAACAACCCAATCTGTCCCCACTATGGTAGGCGTAAAACAAGGTTGTGTATTAAGCCCAACACTTTCTTCTTTATACTTAAATGATATTATAGATTCATTTGGAAATAATTGTCACCCAGTAACATTACATTCGGGAGAACAAAAATCATGTCTTTTGTATCTGAAACGGAGATTGGACTTTAAACAGCATTAAACCACTTTGAATATTAATATATTAAATACGGGAAAGACACATAAAAGTATGTTTAATCTAAGGCAGGAAGAATGTTGAATAGAAAAGTGCTTTTATTTGATAACACCGACAAAGAAACAAGTAAGGAAAAGAAATAGTTAGGAATTATCTTCAAAGAATCAGGCACGTTTACACACGCTATTAAAGAACCTATTCAACGAAGCCAAAAAGGCTGTGTTTAGCCAACGAAACATTCTCCCTTTAGACCAAATATCCTTAATACCATACTTACAACCTTTCGATAACTGTATAAAACCAATTCTTCTTTATAATTCTGAAATATGGGCGCTCGAATACTCGATAAATGATACGAAAGAATCAGAAAATGCCAGAAAATTCTTCACCCCGAATCCCTACAATTAATTTGTGTAAAGCTCTCATTGGTATCAACAGATCAGCAATGAACAGCGCCATCCTAACAGAAACCGGACGATTTGTCACTCGCACTAACAGATTTTGTTTGCTGCTGGCATCACATGATTAACACCACCTAAAAAACTCAGTAAAGCAAGCTTACATTGTGAGCAAAACACATTGACATCAAATATTGCATACACGCGAAATCCCTTTTTAAACTCATTAGGTTTCTCTGGCAAAACCATAATACATTTTCATCTAAAGGTTAAAGAGAGCTTTACTTAATAACACATTACTACTGAAATAGGTAAAAGAAAAGCCTAGAAAGCAGTATATCCGGTGAGAAAAAGACTGCATACTTTACAAAAGTTACAACATAAACTCCTAAAACAAATTACAAATTGGTAAACTATTTATTACTCGATTATGACAAATTACATATAAATAGGTACACGAAATTCAGATTAAGCAATAGTAACCTCATGATTGAGGAAGGTCGGTAGAAGAAAATAACACACAAATATATGGAATATGCCTCATGTGTAGAACTGACGTAGAGAATAAAAAATACTTTCTACCAAAATGTACACCCTTAAAAGATCGCATTTTTAAATATACTCTAATTTAACAACATAGTACCGGACTTTCAAAACCTTAACGACGATGAAAAACTTAGACTAATGATGTCCAATGACGAAACCGACATTTAGAATAAACGAATGGACCTACTGAAAAATTATTAATCAACATAGAAATACCCAAAACACCCCCTTAAAAAACATGCATATACATATATAAAGTTCGAATTGTTGTGTTTGAACTCGTCTGTTCTTACCTTTGCTCATTTATATCGCTGTTTATCTTTATACCATTAATATATTTTGACTTTGCAATATCAAGTCGAGTGTAAGATAGAAATATGACCACATACTTGTTTAGTAGTTCATTGATTGATTTTTTGTTTTATTTTTGATGTTTTTTCCCCTTTCTATTTATATGAAATATTAACATTTTCCTTTTTATTTGAAGCAAAAGGTATTACGAGAAATATACTGTATTTTCATCTATGTATTATAATCAAGTAGAGACATGCGGTAGTATTTTATTTGTTGTCATTCCTGGTTATTGTAATCTTTTTTTTTTTTTTTTTTTTTTTTTTTTTTAATGTGTTTTATTGGTTTTCAAGATACAAATCAACACATGAATCAAAGAAATCAATTTGAAAAAGAAAAAAAAAAGCAGCAATACAAAAATGTTAACATAGAATTGTCGCCAGAAGAATAAGACAAAATGATTTTCATTCATAAAAAAAGACATGTTAGGTGTTTTCCGCGTTACTTATATAACAAACATGGTACATAGTACATTGTACAGGGTATTTTTTTTTTTTAAAGCATGTTAAAAGCAAAAATACAATTTGCAAAGGAGCTCAAAGGTAACATATTCAAATATTAAATCTCCATTTCCGAAAATGAATAGGGAGTTTGTTATTTTTTTTGGCAATACAATACTCAAGTTCTTTATTGGCCGTAATATAGCATTTATAACCTTCGAAGTTTGGTGGTTTGCTTTGGAATTTGCATATATAAATATAATATTTAAGTAAAAGAAACAAATATGTAAGGAACCTATCAGATTCGCAACCGAACATTTTTTCAAATGTTGAGACATTTAGAGGTTTATTAGTTTTCTGAGTAATAGCTTTAACAGTTTCATCCCAAATAGGCTTAACATTAGGACATTCAACAAAAATGTGACTATATGTCTCAGGGTCAGTATTACAAAATGAACAATTGGGGGAGACCTTCCTTTTAATTTTATACAAAAAATCATTCAAACCTATAGCTCTATGAAATAACTTAAAGTAGAAAGAGCGAATACGAGTACTTATAGTGCATTTAAAGTTATTCACATGAGTCTTTTCCCAATCAACTTCGTCAGGTTCTTGGAGGTCATTCCAAAATAAGATTTGACGTTCTGGAGAACATGACTCTAGCATTGTACTGTATGCATATTTTGGAATTTTTAGAGTTTTCAAGAGCTTAGTTTTAACGTCATCAAATATTTTGTCAGGGGTTAAGTCAGAAGTGACTAGCAAGTCATTTGGTATATTTCTCAATAAAAAATTGTATTTCCGCCTGTCTTTTTTACCAATATCATAATCCAGAATAAGCTCTTCAAAAAGTTTATTACCTGGGTGGGGAGGGTTGAGTAAATCACTGATATAGACAATTCCTTTGTCCAACCAATCTTCATATAAAAAATAATGTTTTGATTTTGAACAGATATTTCTGTTAAACCAAATACACTGACAAGAGCCAATTGCGGAAAAGACTGTACCGAACTCAGTTTTAGCAAAATTTTCTCTAAATATATACCATGTTTGAAGGGATTCAGCTAATTGACATGAACCTAATTTGTTTAATATACTTTGAGGAGCATATGCTTTCCATAGTATATCCTCTCTGCTACTGAAATTATTTAAAATAGACATTTCAATGGACTTCCACACGCTTTGATAGTTATCATCAAGAAGCATTTTGACCCATGACATTTTTTGAGCAATAGAGAATGTGTATGGATCTATCATTTTTAAACCACCCAAAGAGTAATCATTACACATGAGCCTTCTTTTGACCCTATCACTGCCACCATTCCATATAAATTTATACAGTATTGTATTTAACTGTCTAAAAAATTTCTTAGGTATTTTAATACACAACACAGAAAAAAAATAAAGAACTTGTGGCAGCAATAGGGTCTTTACGACACAGATCTTCCCGACCAGAGATAAATTTCTTGCGCGCCAACAATTTAGGGTGTTTTCAATGGATTTGAGTTTTATCTTATGGTTAAGGTCATATAAATGATCTGTGGTCAAAGAAAAGTGAATGCCTAAAGTCTTAAAAGTAAATTTATTCCACTTCAGACCTTTCTCACAAAATGGATACCTTTGACAACCCTTCAAAGAACCAATCCATATTGCCTCTGATTTTGAAATATTAAGTTTACAGCCAGAGCTCTCAGAAAAAAACCCAATAGTGTCGAATAATGATTTAAAAGAGTTATCTGAGCCATCAATAAAGCACGTAGAATCATCTGCTAACAAAGAAATTTTCAGTTCATTTTCTGCAACTGGGATACCTTGAATATTAGGGTTTTGTCGAATAGCAAGAGCCATAGATTCAATAACTAACAAAAATAAATATGGGGATATGGGACACCCTTGGAAAATACCTCTTTCCATATTAAGTGGTCTGGTCAAATTACCATAGTTAGATACATAACTTTTCCTACCGGAGTAAAATACTTTTATCCAATCAATGAATTCATTACTGAAATTGAATTTTCTTAGTACACAACATAGGAAATCATGGGAAACACTATCAAAAGCTTTTTGAATATCAAGGAGAAGGATTGCACCAGGAATTTGTTCTGATTCTGTATATTCAATTATATCAATAATTAATCTCACATTGTTTCCAATATTCCTTCCTTTTAAAAAACCAGATTGGTCTGGATGAATCAAATCTGAAAGGATTTTTTTTACACGGTTTGCTAAAGTTTTGGCTAAAATTTTGTAATCTACTGTTAACAGGGATATAGGTCTGAAATTTTTTAAGTAGGAGGCATCCCTGTCTTTTTTTGGAATCAAGGTAATAACTCCGTTTCTTTGTGAGCTAGACATTAGTCCATTCTGTAAGGAGAAATTAAATGAGTCTATAAGCATATCAGAAATATCTTTCCAAAACACAATATAAAATTCTACAGGTAATCCATCCAAACCTGGTGACTTGTTATGTTTCATTGAAGCAATTGTATCAAATAATTCCTTTTTAGAGATCGGTTTATCAAGAAAAACCTTATCAACTTCATTTAATTGAGGGAATTCAATAGAGTCTAAAAAGTCCTCCATTTCATTATCTGAATTGTTGTCACCACAGTGTTTTGTGTAAAGGGTTTGATAAAATGAATTAATTTCCTCCAGTATAGCGTGTTGATTAACAATAATATCATCATCTTCATTCTTTAATTTGAAAATACTTTTCTTCTCTCCAGTTCTTTTTTCTAAATTACAAAAATATTTGGAGCTTTTTTCTCCTTCTTCAGCCCATCGAAGTCGTGAGCGAATAATTAAACCTTTGGTTTCCACATCTAAAATATCATTTAAAGCCTGGGTTAAAAAATCCTTTTCATTAATAAGCTCATTGTTATTTAAATCAGCACTTAATTTTTTCTCTATATCTTCTATTTCCGCCAAAAGGTATTTTTTTGCAAAATCCTTTTCCTTCTTTTTACGTGTACAATATTCTATACAAATGCCAGTAATGGTGCACTTTAAAGAGTCCCATAAAATATTTGGATTGCAATCGCTTTTGGAATGAATTAATTTAAAATCTTCTATTTTGTCAATGATAATTCTACTAAAGTCTGCATCATTATGTAAATATTTGCAATTCAGTTTCCAAAATCCTCTGCCCCTTAGTGGTTGAGCACCTTTAAAATTTAATGTAACAAGGGAATGGTCGGATTGGATTCCTGGGATTATTTTAGATTGCAAACAATTGGTAACAAAATTATCAGAAACAAGAATGAAATCAATCCTGGATAACACTCTAGGTTTTTTTTGATGTCTCGTATATTGCTTCAGGTTTGGATGAAAACTGCGCCAAATGTCACAAAGATTAAATTCATCCATAAGTGTTATTAACATTTCCTTTGATTTGAAATTTGAGTGGGTGTCCCTACCCCCTTGATAATCCATGGGCCCCAAAACAGCATTAAAATCCCCAGCGCATAGAATGGAGGTGTAATCGAGTTTATCCACTTTACTGAAAACTTCAAGAAAAAAATTGGGGTCATCATTATTTGGACCATAGAGATTAACTAAAATCACAGGTACCTCATTAATGGTAACAGATAAAATCAGGTATCTCCCATCGGGGTCAATAAAAGAAGAGTTAAGGACCAATGACACCCGATTTCGAATCAAAATGGCTACACCTCTACTATTTGAAGCGTGGCTAGAAAACCATGCTTTTTCACCCCATTGTTGTTTCCAAAATTGTTCATCTGATTTAGAAGAGTGAGTTTCTTGTAAAAATATTATGTCACTATTAATTGATCTTAAGTAATGAAAAAATTTTCTTCTTTTGACATGATCTTGTATACCCCGACAATTAAAAGTAGCTAACCTAACATTCATGGTATATACACATAAATACACACCAAATCACTACACTTGTAGATGAAGGTAACACTGAAATAAGAATTGTGGTCATAAAAACCAGTCCTATGTAACAAAGCTGCAAAATACTGATTGCTGCATGATCATTTGAAATTAAAAAAGTAATTGACATACATGTAGATGTAAGCATCATCAAAACGACAAGATTAAGACAATAAAAAAGAGAAAAAGGTTGCACGAGAACGAACGGCAAAGGCTTCAAATCATAAAACAGCCCAAACCAAAAGTGCAAAGGCATGCAGAACAGTCCTGAGCAGAAAAAAGGGTAAAGTGACTTTTCGAACTCCCAATCTAACTAGGAAAAGAGCATTCTGCAAACATATAACATGTCTTGTGTTGTTGGAGTCAGAGGGAGAAACAGTAAGAATTACAGACAAAATGAAAATGGCACAGAACTTTTATACTGTTGTAAATTGTAACTGACCAGGGCCACTTAAACTCCACATCTTGTAAAATAAACTTAAATTACACTCTTATATATTTAAAAGTTCACCCTCACCAAATAAAGGAGAGTTAGACATCTGTCAATAACATCCAAGTTACTGTCAACTAGCTTGTTAATGCAAGTTCTTTTGTACAGATGACATGAACGTACGGATGTATATTCTCCAAAGTAAGAAACTTTCAAATAATGTGATGAATAAAAAATGTTGAGTGCTGTAGACTCCACGGTGAAATAGCCAGAAGCAATTAATTCACACCTACGTGTATCTCCATAGACCTATATAGGAATTCTTCAGCAGAACGTCATAAAACAAACATAATAATCAGGGATGAAACTGGAATGTCACATGAATGATATTATCCCATAAAAGGAGGACAGCAGAAAGTTAAGCGATGATCATCTTTCCATCTGGATTCCTATGACATAACTTGTCCGGAAAAACGAAAAAAGGCCTTTTGCCCTCTTCCTTGAGACGCTTGAATGAACCAGCCTTAGCTTTTCTGAGTTGGAGAACACGTTGCGAGAGATCCTCCGCAACGAAAACCTTGTGGTCTTGGTATAATGATGTAGTAGCCTTAAGCTTCTTAATGCAGGCTTTTCGGGCCCTCTCTTTCGCAGTGTAGGCGCCAAAACCTAAGTGGATCCTCCTGGGATATTGTTGAGAATTCTCCTTTACCTGGGGCCGAAATGATGGTGTACGGTGACATCGTTGAATATCCTTGATAACATCCTCAGGCACCTCTGCAAAACGCATGAAATCTTGAATCACCTTCCTGCAGTCTTCCTTGTTATCTGATTCCTGGATCCCAAAGACTACGAGATTATTTCTTCTAGAACGATTTTCAAGATCGTCTAACTTGCTTTCCAGCTTTCCATTCTCTATTTGCAAGGCCTGTACAGCATCTTTCATATTATCAACTTCAAAAGACAGACATTTGATCTTCTCTTCATGATCTGCGACTTTAAAAGTAAGGTCACCCAGTTTTTTGTCGAGAAGTGACTCAATACGAGCCTCTTGTCTATTCTCAAAATCAGCAAAGAATTGTACGAACCATTGTGGTGGCTTGTTCATTGATAGGTCGGCTACTGCCGCTGGGGTAGAGTGGGAAACTGATGAGAGAATGTTCCGTTTCGCTGGGGGGTCGCACACTGTAACGTTCCCGGCGGTTGCCGGGGAAGCCTGGTGAGGAACTGCTGAGTCCGCGTGCTCATTGTTCAACTTTAGTTTCTTACTGAGTGGCGAGTTATTCTCCATGATTACGCATAAATCTGCTCGTAATATTGACTATAAGTTTAACACAGTATCACAGAAGAGTTGAAATTGATAGAATTTACCGTTTATAAGTCACACATATTCGTCACCGGTGATAAAATTCTGCTCAAGACTGCTCTCGACGCAAATCACGTCCACATGCGAAACGCGGCCATTTTCCCTCCTGGTTATTGTAATCTTGACTTTTGCACTCAGTTATCTATGTTACACTATAATTTCGAAGTCGTTTATCAAATGATATACAACATTCAGATGATCTTATTTGATTGGAATGTAATACAAAACAGTTGAATTTAAATTTGGTGCGAGAGAGTGAGGGAGAAAGAGAGAGAGAGAGAGAGAGAGAGAGAGAGGGGGAGAAAGAGAGGGAGAGAAGGGAGGGAGTGGGCGCGGTTACAATTTAGTTTAACCTGTCATATAAATAAGCCTGGTACTGGTGGTTTTATCTGCTAAGCGACAAACATGGGACGGTTTCTTTTGAATAGTACCGCAATGTTTTTGTCATCAAAATATTCAAATAGCCTTGTAGAAACGATGAACAAATATGAATAACAATACATCGTCGTTCACTCCGAGCAGTGGAATCAATCAAGCATCAAGAGTCATACATAACAGAATGTATTGCCACGTCATGGTTGTAGTGAATGATGAACGATTGCTGCTAAAATTCAGCAAGAAATGTTGCTGAGATTGCTTTCCCCTAAAAATTACAATGAGACTTCAAGCTAGATACAAATATGACCGACAAAACTGTTATTGTCTTGAAAATATTCAGACAACAGAATGATAAAGACACAATTTTGATCATGTAAATACTTGATGTGTGCATTCTAATCCTCCTATACTAAATAACCAAACAAAACTTGGGAAAGGTGCAAATTAGGGTATACTTGAAGAGGTTCTAGGACACCTTCCCCCTGGGCAAGCGCCCCCAGTTAACCACCCCTAATATAACCACCCTCTAGGACAACAACCCCTAGGACGACCACCCTCTATGACGACTACCCCCTATGACAACTACCCCCCGGCAACTACTGCCTAGGAAAACTACCCATGAACATCTACCCCCTAGGACAACTACCTCCGGGCAACTGCCCCCTTCGACAACCATCCTCTAGGACAACTACCCCGGACAACTATCCTAGGGGGTAGTTGTCTTTGGGGTAGTTGTCCTAGGGGGTACTTTTCTGGGGGTAGGTTTCATAGGGGGTTGTTGTCCTATAGGGTGATTATCCTAGGGGTAGTTATCCGGGGTGGTTGTCTAGGGGGTAGGTGTCCGGATACGACT
Organism: Strongylocentrotus droebachiensis; assembly: GCA_035222895.1. Taxonomy (NCBI): domain Eukaryota; kingdom Metazoa; phylum Echinodermata; class Echinoidea; order Camarodonta; family Strongylocentrotidae; genus Strongylocentrotus; species Strongylocentrotus droebachiensis. The sequence goes on along the minus strand of JAVYIG010006765.1, from coordinate 1,857 downwards.
TGAAGACAATAATTCGTAAGATATTGCCTGTTGTTAAGACATTTAATTGAAACAAAAAATAGCTAAGCCCGAGGGATAATAATAGGATTGTAGGGCCCTGACGGAGGGAACAATTATACTTGTTACGCTACTGTATGTAAACCAAACTTTTTATCATCATTATGTACACGAATTATACAAACATCTATGTTGAACATATCTCGTTTTCTTCATCACCATGGTATATTTTGCACTTTTAAGAGCCAGCAAGTTAAAACCCTGGGAAAAGGTAGCCATATTTCCTTTATCATCCTAGTTTCCAGAGTGTTTTAATGGTAAGACTCACTCTCTGGAATCAACTAGATAAAGTTGTAAGTCAGTGACATAGCACCAAAGAGGGGGGGGGGGCATATACATGTATGCACGTACATTTATCCAATTGTATTGCGACAAAAAGAAAGAGAGATAGAGAGAGAGAGAGATTGATGGGAGATGACCCGAGGTTCAAATGCAGTTGCCTTTCATTTTTTCTCTTCAATTTTGTTGACCTGGTACTGATGATCATTTATCAGACATGTGACTAAATGTGATAGTACATGAAAAAAGTACCTTTAAAAAGCAACAATATTCGTGAAAATATCTCTTCTCTATCTCTCTCTCTCTCTTTCATTGCTAAATCAGCAACATGTTCTGCGTAAATTGCTCTCCTCTAAACATTACCATGATAAATACAAGTAGATAAAACTATGATCGACAAAAATAATATTATATTGAAAATATTCTCAAAAAATTGGAAATAGAATGAATAGGACCAAAATACGATCATGTAAACAAGTTAATTCTTTTCATTTCGTGTTAATCCTCCAGTATAAAATAACCAAGCAAAACGTGGGCCAATGAAAAATGAGTGATTACTTGAATACAATAATCATGGCATATTGTCTATTGTCAAGACATTTGATTAAAGACTCAAAACGCTTAATGGCCCGGTCCCACTGGCCGATGGACACAAAACGTATGCATAAAGGACACAGCGGACGAGCAAAATTTCGAGGGTGGCTTCATCCGTTTTCATCCGCTCAAGAAATGGACAAAATTGGCGAAAATTTGCGAAAACAAAACGGAAAATAACGGACGTGGGTAGTATGTAGCGGGGATGTTAAACGGATGTTCATCGGAAGCCTAGCGGATGAAAGCGGATGGAAGTGGATGACCGCTTTGAATACTTTATATACGAGATGCATACGCTTACATCCTTTCTATTTCCGTGCTACTAACGATGTATAGACGTTCCATGTACCTTATCTTTCCTCCCTCTTTCCGTTTTCAGCTGCAGCGGATGTGAGTTGCGAGGATGCCCAGAGGATGCAGAGAGGATACAGCGGACGTTTAACGGATGATAACGGACATATAACGTTTGTTGCTCGTATTTGTCGCGGATTTACATCGTACAAGGCGGAAGTTCATCCGTTCTAAAAGTTTTGTGCAGCTCAAAACTTCTTGCGCGGATGAAATCACAGTGGACGGATGCTCGATGGATATAGCGTATGAAACACGTATGCAATGAGTACACAACGGATGCATAGCGTTTTTCCAACGGATGGCAAGATTTTGTTACGTTTTACATCCTCTTTGCATCCGTAAGTGCAGTGGGACCGGGCCTTAACCGGGTGGATCACGATAGGAATACAGAGCCCTGACGGAGTAAACAATAATACTGTTGACGTTACCTTATGTAGACCAACGATTGTTCATCATCATTATGTACACAACTAATGCAAACATCTATGACATCATCACAATTGTAGACTGTGCACTTTTAAAGACCATCAAATTATAAACCTAGAAAAGGTAGCTATAAGATGTATTTCCTTTATT